>CAEFZX010009315.1:0-18864 GCA_903066825.1 Alfaro cultratus
TTACAGCAGTAAGTTGTGTTAACTTTTTATTAATTTTGTCAAACCTCCAGGAGTTGAATAAACTAGAGTTTTTAGGTCAGCACTTAAAAAACTGAAAGAAGAAAAAGACAGGAGTGGGAACTATTTCCCAGAATGCTTAGCGGCAGGTTTCTGTATCCTGAGTGCGTTACATTGATCTGACTCTTGTGTTTTATTAAGGAAAATGTTTATTTTAAAGCTTGAGGATAATGTCCTGTTCACACTAAATGTTTCTGAGCCGAATTCATTGTGATGTTTAATAAAATTCATTATCAGATCAGAAATTTTGTTCATGCAATTTGAAACAAGAATTTAAATTATTCTAAAGTAAAATAAGTTATTTTAACTTGATATTGTGAGTAAAATAATAGAGAAATGTGGCTCTTTAGTTGTTGTTTTTTTTACATATTGTGAAATAATTATTTGGATTAAATCGCAGTATTAAGTTAAAACTCACAATTCAAGATGAATGAACTTAAAAAACAATATTTAGACAAATTTTCTCTTGTTGTTAAATCAACTTCATGAACTTTAGTTTCTTAGTAATAATTTTCTTGTGACTTAAATTGCATTTTCAAGGCAGCAGGTGAACTTTCATTGTTAAGTTAAACCACCTTCAAATGTTTTACAGTGTAGAGGGGCTCTGGCTAGAACATAATTACAGATAAAAAAAAGTTTTGTTTTTTAATCTTAAATGCAAAATGTTTATATAGTTTTGGCTTATTTAAAGATCTGAGTGTGTTGTTCTTTGAGCAAATTGCCTTTTTTTGAGTCTGTATAGTCCAGTTAGATATTAATCTTTACCAAATGAGCTGATTATTTCAATAATCAATTCCTAACGATTAATCTAATTAATCGTTATGCCCCATAAACAGGGTCTTATTGTTATTATTGGAGCTATTTATCAAGTAAGACACCTGATGAGAGATTTTGACTCTTGGCAATTATAACAACTCCATCCAATGATGTTAGTTATCTAAGTCCTGACACAACAATCACACAAACAGAACAGCCATTATTCCTCAACTTTTAAATTGATTTCCTCCCAAACTCTTTTCTTCAGCTCTGAGCAGCGGTGAAAACTCAAACATCTTTCAAGCTTTATTATTATTACTATTCTCCCTAATACATCCTGGATAGGTGCCATTCTGTTCGGTTCACTCTCACACTGGAACTCCACGAAAATTAGACGCCACTTTCTGCACACCTGCATCCAATTATGTTGCGAGCGTCTTATCAATCTTAACTACGCAGTCTCATCAGCGCTTCTGCACTTTAAATGTCTCTGTTGGGAACTTCCTGCTGAACCGATGGGGCAGAGCCAAATTACACACTCACTCACAGAGAAAAAAGAAAACTCATGTAAGTTACTGAACTGCACTCCGAGATAAGAGGAGGGAAACGCTGATTTCGATTTATGGTGAAGAGAGCAGCTAAACGCTTCACAATTATCTTCTGTGGACTGTGTAGCATTTAATTATAATTAAAGGTTTTAGCTTCCTGCAATTTGTTCCTTCAGTCAATACTTTTATGGGTTGTTCTTTTAATTTATAATTCAAGCATTTGTGTCTTTCAGAATTACAGTTTTAAAAACATTGAGGGGGAAGAAAATCTCTCTTTGCCTTAAGACAAAACTAACTTACAAGTAACATTTCAGCAAAACATAGGAGCTTGTTTTGAGTACACTTTTTCTACTTCCGATACCGATATCTGAGGTTTAGTATTGGTCAATACTGATATCTGAGGTTTAGTATCAGCCGATACTGATATCCGCGGTTAAGTATCGGGCAATACTGATATCTGAGGTTTAGTATCGGCCGATACCGATACAATACAGAAAAACAGAGCTGAATTGACTTAAAACGCTTCTTTTTTTTTCTTTTTTTTTTACAAATAGAGACATAAATGTACTGAATTTAAATTTTATTTTATAACTCTACAACCTTAAATGCACCAATAGCTTCACAAGCTTGGTCAAACATGTGAAAAACAACACAACTTTAATTTGTTCAGTCAGTGCAATTATGAGAACAACAGCCAATGTAAAGCAAATAATAAAGAGACTTAAATTAACAGGTTGACTACCTTGATTAAATATTTAAAAAAATAAACTGCAACAAACCTTCTTTCAAATGGTTCAGAAAGCATAATTAGGAATCCTAAATATAACGTAATATAAATAATAAAGCACAAAACAGAGTTAAACTGAATAGATTTACCCTTATGGATCAGGCACATTGTCATCGTTACCTGATCTGGAATTTTTATCAATACCGCGACCAATACAGGTATTAATATTGGATCAATGGGTCACTAGTTTTAAGTCAATAGTTATTGAATATTGATAAAAAGTGCGTTTTTTAAATTTTTTTTTTACTTAGAACATGGGACTTGTTATAAGTGAAGAAATGTTACTGAAAGTTAGTTCTGTCTTAGATATCTGCACTAGAAACTACACTAAAGTGCTTGATAAGATTTTTTGTTTTTGGGTGTTTTTCTGTGAGAGTGAATGGAAAAGTGTGACCAGGCTTTTGCTTTTACATGAAAGGTAAATCTTTTTATTTAGCGTTCCCCCCCATTGTCCATGATGAAATATTATTTTCCTTCAGGTTTTTTGTCAACTTCCCGTCTGCAAAGCAGTATTTCAGCCAGTTCCAAGACATGGATGACCCTGAGGAGATGGAGCAGAGCAGCCAGCTGCGGCAGCATGCCTGCAGGGTGATGAACGCCATCAACACTGTGGTGGAGAACCTCAACGACCCAGAGAAGGTTTCCTCGGTGCTGGCCCTGGTGGGAAAGGCCCACGCCATCAAACACAAAGTGGAACCCATATACTTTAAGGTAGAGATGAAAAAAGAAAACATTTCCTTTTTATTACTGTCTTATGGTCAAATGTCTTCTCCTTCCTACTTGTCCTCCATTCAGTTTTAGATTATAGATTTGTATTTATTTTAATTACGCAAAATTTACTTTTTACATGTTTTTATGCTTCCATTTGGGTTTCTACAGCTTCTAAAAAGAGAGCAAGAAAAAAAATACCCAGCAGTTTTTTGGCAAGACGTTTATGCTTGAATTACCCCTTTCAAAAACCTTCTGATTGTTAAGCCACAATCAACGGGAACTGTGTCGTTACCTAGCAACCCCAGCTGAGCCTCGCCCATCACCCAGCAACCCAAGTGGAGCTGAAGAGCATTTGGTCAGTTGATTTTATTCGCTGTACAATGGCTGCTAGAAAAGACAACTGTTCTTGTTGTTGACTTACACTTGGTGAGTTCTTGTTGGTTGTACAGGAAGCTCTAATTATGCTTTTCGAAGCTGTTCGGGTGTATAATTGTGCATCTGTTTGCAGCCATTTTGTAAGTGTAAACGTTGAGTTGGGGAATGTGGCAAAATAAGCAGAACCGACCAGGCTGAAATCTAATTATAAGAATGATTTTGTGCAAAAAATGTAAAGAACATGTTTTGTAAAGCCCACAAACATAAACTAGCCTGTTCAAAGAAGTGTAATAGGTCACCTTTAATAGCCCACTGCTGGCTTTCTAGATGCAGTTATGAGGAAAATCTTTGGTGATAAGATTTAAAGAAAAAGTGCATTTTTCTCTGTATGTTTCTAGCTGTAAAATGGAAAAAAGTACCTAATTCAGGCTGGTTTTTTCCTCCGCATTACTGCAGCACAGTAAATGATCCTGGAGGTCAGCTGAAGCGAGGCTCCCAGTCGCTTCACAGAAATTTGTTCCAGTATTAAATGTTCTTTAAAGAGTTTTTCTTACAGGAAAAGGTGCTTTGGAGTTATGTGAAAGCCTCCAGATGATCAGAGATTGGGCAATTATGAGAAAATGACTGGGATAATATTACAGTAATGTAGAGAACACCTGCTTGACACAGAACTGGGGAAAAAAGTACAAATTAAGTTTAGAAATAGCCTTTTATTAGTATATCTATGGTTTATAGATCAATTAGGAATGCAGCTGCGATTAGAGCATCTTTTTCACTTCTACTGCTTTTTAAAATTTGTTCAAGGTTGTCTATTTTAATTAGTAAATAAATTACAAAAAAATTGGAGATGGCTCATAGCTCAACAAAGCTTAGTGATGCTTCTTTATGCTGTATGATGATTAAAAAACCCAGTCCAGGCAGACCAGGAATAATGATCAGAAACACAACAATGGTACAAACTGTTCATTAATAGCTGTTATTATCCATACAAAAATCACTCCCAGAAAATTATTGATTGAGTCTTTTCAGGTATTGTGATGAGATTTCTATCACTCCAAAAACTAAATGTGGATCCAATCAGATCAGAAGCCTGACGCTTTTATTGTAGAAGAAGATGCAGTTTCTGTTTCTCTTATTTTCTCTGTATGGCAGAATGTGTGTGTGAACAGAGTGAGGACGTCCATCACAGCAGCACAAGACCACTGCAGAATCTAAGATTAACCTAACAGCAAGTTTTGGAATATGATGTTAACCTCACTTTTAAAGGAGAAGAATTATGCAAAATCAATTTTTGTTTTAGCTTTGTATCTTGTTATAATGTTATTCTCTCATCATAGTCATACCTGGAGTGTTGCTTTAATTCTTTCATCCATGTTTGAGAAATCCTTAAATCTCCCATGGCAACCATTCTGCGGTGTCTAAATGCTTGCTAATACAAAACACCGAATGTTTTCCCAAGGCTCCTCCTAGGAGCCGCTCAGCTCCATCAGACTAGCAGCAGCAGTTAGCAAACACTTGGTGGAATTGATAGTCTGCTTAACTTGTCATACAAATTACGATGCTCCTAAGAATGGCTGTACACGACATCAATGTATAGCGTCAAGGCAGGAGCTTCTTAAAGAGACAGAGGCCAATTTCAAGGCATCAAATATGGCTATGATGGGAAGCTAAAGGGGATCTATTATGCAAAATTCTAATTTTGCACATTTTTGTAATTCCACTTGGGTTTCTACTATAGAATCAGTTAAACAAATGTTAAAAAAAACACCCAGCCATTTTTTGGTAGTAAGTTTATGTTTTATGGTGTCTGGAAAACGAGCTGTTTTGAAATCTTCCCATTTGTTAAGTCACATTTGCCACCACTGCACCGTTACTTAGCAACCCCAGGAAGCACCAGCACATTCGGGCAGCTGGTTTTACCACTGTAGATGTTGTACAATGGCTGCTGGAAAAGACAGGTGCTTTTTTTCTTGACTTACCATGCAGAAACCACTTGCTGCCTTGTTGTTGGTTGTGCAGGAGGCTCCACTTCTGCTTTTCAAAGATGTACGGTTGTATATTTGCGCATCTGTTTGAGCCATTTTCATGTGGGCGTGTAAACATTGAGCTCATTTGGATTTGAAGTGACAAGACACCCTCAAACAGCTCTTTCTGTAAGGAGATGAAAATAGAAATGACTGAGCAGTAAAATCTCATCATTTAAGAATAATTTTATGAAAAAAATGTAATAAACTTGTTTTGTATAACCCATAAATGTATCCTAACCTGTTCGTTCTCTTTGTCCCACCCAGATCCTGAGCGGAGTTATCCTGGAGGTGCTGTCTGAAGACTTCCCAGACTTCTTCACAGCGGAGGTGCAGTTGGTGTGGACCAAACTGATGGGGGCGCTGTACTGGCATGTGACGGGGGCCTACACTGACGTGGGCTGGCTCCAGGTCTCCAGCTCAGCAGTGTGAGAAATCAGGAAGATGGTAGAAGTTTTTGTTGGAGAAATAAATAGCTGCATGTGTGAAAGATTGGGAGTTTGGTTTCACAGATATGGATCAGATTAACGCAGTAATCCGTGCAACATTCTTCCACACTTTGGTTGCGTTTTGGTGCTGAGGTTTTGTTGGTACGCTGCAGAGGTCAGCTGGACACCAAGCGATGTAACTACACATCACCTTAGCTTATGTAAGTGATGTTTTGGTACATGTGTCTTAGCGGGGGGAATAAAGGTTGTTTTTTTTAGTACCTACCATCCAGTTCTTCTACAGGTAACTCCTGTTGCTTCAGATCATAGAAACCATGACTCTGTGTGTAGCATGAGTGCTTTCTTATCAACGAACTGCCACGTGTTTAGGCACGCAACTCTGAAAGCTTTCCGATTTCACTTATTTCTGTGGTGGTCAGTCTTAGCTGTATCTCAAGGTTAAGCTTTAGATGACAACACATGTAGTTAAACATGAAAACAGATGTACAAACTCTTGTCTTTTCAAATGTTGGTTCAGATATTTTATTTTCTGGGAGACTTATCTTCTCAAAGAAGGCTATAATTAAATGGTAAGAGTATCTGATGACATTTTGGCATTGTGAGATGAATGATTTTATATGTTACAATTCAATCCTGTTTTTTGGTGACATGTAACCTACAAAACTTGATGTCTTGTTCTTTCTTCTTGGTAGCAACACAACGGGGCAGCGATGAAGTGGAGTAGATTTAATTAATGTTCTATTAACGCACACATCAAGGTAAACCCACACATTTTCTGTACTAATCTAGGCAACAATTGGAGTTTTCTCTGAATTTACCGCCTTATCTAATATACAATGTAAAACATGTAGCAGCTGTATAGAGAGGCACAGTTTTGCTGCATGCAACAAAAGTTTTTTTCCCCACCAACTTAATAGCATCTATATTCAGTCCAGTGCAGAGTTGGTGTCTTTTTTTAAACAGATATGTTTCTCCTCAGATTTTTCAAAACAAAAACTGACTGTATAGCCTGTTGGATTCCAATCAGACACGCTGTAATACACATGACCCACCAGCAGGTGGCGATGACATAAACTACATAAACATTCAAAGAGAAAACATACCAAGCATGGCTAAAGCATTGCTAGGCTAAAAACACCACTTAAGTTTCTTTAAAACAATGTTTTTACATTTAAAATTTAATGGGAAAAATGTTGGAATAACCGATTTTTTAAAAATGGCTTCACTGTTGTGAATCATAGCGCAGAAAGTCAGACTGGCGATGTTCAAAGGGAGCTTTTAGGTAATTTTTCATTAAAGAAAACAAACCAAAACTTTTTTCCACCTCTAGATATTTGTTTTTGGACTTATATTTACCATACAAGTCTGGTAGTCAAACCCCGGATGGCTGCACTGATTATTATAAACCCATTTATGGGGAACCTGCTCTACCACTGAGCCATGCAGCACCAATAAACAACACATATGCAGTCCACATGAATGCACCAAAAACAGTTTTTAAGTCTTTTCACCTGGAAAAGATTTTCAAAAACCTTTTCAAGAGATTTTTTCTAATAAAAAAAAATTATTTATCTGAATTAATTCGCTAAATTAATTTATCTAATTAATTGTACCTACAATTAATTTGATAAATTTATCAAATTTTATCTAATTAATTTGAGATAAAATTAGATTAATTTTCTCTAATATGAACTAGATAAATTAGAAAAAATATTTGATAAATTTGATTATCTAAAATACCAACTTAGTCTGCAGCTGAAAACCAGCCATAATAAGGTTGGTTGGTTTAACTAACTATAAACCTGTGTCTCACTTTTCCTCAAACTTATTGCGATAAAACATCCATCTGCGTTCAGTAAACCATCTCTGGTAATAACAGATAACATCACTTCAATAAAACCCAGACTATCACTTTAAATGGTACATGACTACTGTTGCTAAGCTAATGTTGTATTAAACTAAAAAAACTAGAATAGAAATGGATGTTTCTATATAAAAATGCTAAATGCTGAGCTTTTTTTTCTGGTAAAACCTGAAAGAAGCATCTTTAAAGGTGGCTCATTTAAATAAAACATCATGATGCAGTGAAACAGGAAGTGGGCTGTTAGCGTTTGAAGCTCCAGCTCCTAACGGGACCATGGACCTGCTGACTGTTAATTGTCTCCAACTGCAGTCTACTCATGTTCAGGGGACGGTCACCCCTTTCTCTTTCTCTATTAAGTGTCTTGTTTAACTTTGCTGGAGTGTTCTTTGTAAATGTATACAGTGGACACATGTGGACACTCTCCTGCATTTGTTTACAGCTCAGTGACATGCAGACGTACTGTGGTGTTGAAGAAGGTTTTTCTGAGTGCTTTTTTTTTTTTTGTCTTGCTTGTCATTTCAGAATATAATTACCAACAGTGTGAAAGTGAGAACTTTAGCAATCACACACATTCACAAATGTACAAACTAAAGGCTTTCTTCAATGTTAATATTTACATTATTGTCAGACGGTTTACTTCCTGGATTTAAAGTCTCCATTAGGGGCCTTAAAAGTCCACTTAAGAGGTCCATGAAAAAGAGGCCTGTAACTTAAGATTTCTGGTTGGTTTATCTTATAAAGTGATGTCCAAATACATGAAAATGCTCAAGCTGCCTCCCCCAACTTCCTTTATATTGGTCACCTTCAACCTGCTCTGTATCAGCAGCCATCTGTGAATTATGCTCCTTTCAATTCAGCTCCACACAACAAGAAAATCTGTTTAGGACGGACATTTGATCAAATCTCGAGTTTGCATCTGCTCTGGTGCCGTCCCACATCTCCCACATGACCCCGTCAGCGTCAGCATCTGGCATTAATAAGGAGCTAATGAGTCTCCTCTCTTCCTCGTTGGGTTGTTTATCTCCTGTAGCTTCCTGTTGTCTCTGCTGGGAATGAGGGTAAAAATAATTATGACTTGACGGATGGTCTTAAACCTGCCGCAAACCGTCGGCCATTCACAAAAATGAGAATTTGTAGAAAAGGTGTTTATTGAGATGAAAATGATTCCAATATAGTCAAATTCTAATTGGATTAACAAACTTTTTCCTTTGGAAATTGGTAACAAAACAAACAAACTTAAAATAAAATCTTTTGATATACAAAGGGAATACATTGGTTCCACTGACAAAGGTTTGCAATTATAAACACAGTTTCAATGCTTTATGGAAATGTGAATAACTATCTGGTGAAAAATGGCTAGATGAGCAAATTAACAAATATATAGATGAATAGACTGATCAATTGGTAGAAGTATGACTGAACATAGACAATAGAATGGATGCAAAAAGTCTGAAAATATAAATATGGATGAATGGATGATGTAGACAGTGATTCAGCAAATAAAGTTTAAAGATGTTAACATATTTCCAGACTCTTGAGGACACGTGTCAAACTCAAGGCCCGTGGGCCAAATCTGGTCCGCCATAGCTTTTTATGTGGCCCTCTATTCTACACTAAACAATAAGTTTGCTTAAATATTATGTTATCAATCAAATCAATGCAGTTTTTATCTGTTTACTGCCAAATGATTTCAATCAGTCCCTCCAGTTTCTTGAGGATTATCGTGAAAATTTATCCAAAAATCAACAAATCCCTGCACTTTTTTGCATTTTACATAATCGGGAGTTTATTGCAGAATTTTCTCAAATTGTCAAAAACTTTCTTGCTTGTACTAAACAGCCCTAAATACATTTTTGATAAAATCCGTGATCTATGCAGCGAGTAATGAAAAAAAAGTCGCATTTACCGTCATAAATAGGCGCAAATATT
This sequence comes from Alfaro cultratus, assembly GCA_903066825.1. NCBI lineage: Eukaryota > Metazoa > Chordata > Actinopteri > Cyprinodontiformes > Poeciliidae > Alfaro > Alfaro cultratus. The sequence continues at coordinate 9,501 of CAEFZX010009315.1, forward strand.
GCAAATATTTTCAAATTAGTACCACAAGCACTTTAATTTTTATTGCAAAAAAAATCACAAGAAGATTCACGAAATTCTGGGGGAACTGAAAAGATGTTTAATAATATTATTTAATTTTAAGAATTCATTGATATTTTTATAGTTTGTAAACAGGTTTTATCAATAAATTCTGGAACAACCGGCCCTTTAAGAGCATTCAAGATCTTGATTTGGCCCTAAACAAAAATTAGTTTGACACCCTGCTTTAGGAACTCTGATTACTTCCATCTCTCCCCTTTAGATCTATATTTTTGTCTTTATATACACTACAGTTTCTCTTGATTTACTATTCCAGAAAAAATAAAACCAAATTCAAATAGCATTTTCACAGCGGACTGTGACATTTAAATTGCCACGGAAAAAAAGAGCATAATTTGGACTAATAACCTCAACAATTGCTCCATTTCAGCAGTAAAGATAATGCAGTTAAAATCCCATGAAACAACAGAGTGGATACCCTAAGTGGTTTCTCTTTTCTTTCCTACTCAGTGTTAAAATGACTTGAAAATGGGAAATGAAAATGAGATCCTCAGTCTCAGAGCACTTCCTCTACAACCCACTAGTGGAACATTAATAGTAAATACCTGTTTATATCAAAACAGCAGAGACATTAAATCTGAAATAAAGCAGTTAATATGTTGTTTCTCCAGTTACTACCACTGGTAAAGTTAAACAGTCAAAACAATAACAGCAATAATTAGAGCTGTCATAAGAGAAAACAAATGGGGTTCATTTTTCAATCATATTTTCACCATGTTATTCAGTCATTTATAAATGTCACAGTTTCAAACTAAATATTTAACTATCAAGCTAAGGATTCAGTTTGTACTAGTATAAACTACATATCTAGCTCCACACTAAATATTAAGTTAGCATGCTAAATAGTTAGCTCCAAACTAAACATTAAGTTAGCATGCTAAATAGTTAGCTCCCCACTAAATATTAAGTTAGCATGCTAAATAGTTAGCTCCCCTCTAAATATTAAGTTAGCATGCTAAATAGTTAGCTCCAAACTAAATATTAAGTTAGCAAGCTACTTAGTTAGCTTCAAAGTAAATATTAAGTTAGCCAGCTAAATAGTTAGCTCCAAACTAAATATTAAGTTAGCAAGCTACTTAGTTAGCTTCAAAGTAAATATTAAGTTAGCCAGCTAAATAGTTAGCCCCGAACTAAATATTAAGTTAGCAAGCTAATTGGTTAGCTCCAAACTAAATATTAAGCTAGCATGATAAATAGTTAGCCCCAATATTAAGTTAACCAGCTAAATAGTTAGCTCCAAGCCAAATATTAAGTTTGCATGCTAAATAGTTAGCCCCAAGCTAAATATTAAGTTAGCCAGCTAATTGGTTAGCTCCAAACTAAATATTAAGCTAGCATGATAAATAGTTAGCCCCAATATTAAGTTAACCAGCTAAATAGTTAGCTCCAAGCCAAATATTAAGTTTGCATGCTAAATAGTTAGCCCCAAGCTAAATATTAAGTTAGCCAGCTAATTGGTTAGCTCCAAACTAAATATTAAGCTAGCATGATAAATAGTTAGCCCCAATATTAAGTTAACCAGCTAAATAGTTAGCTCCAAGCCAAATATTAAGTTAGAATGCTAAATAGTTAGCCCCAAGCTAAATATTAAGTTAGCCAGCTAAATAGTTCGCTCCAAACTAAATAGTAAGCTAGCAAGCTACTTAGTTAACTTCAAACAATATTAGTTTGGACCTACATATTTCATTTTCACAATATGAAATTCAGCCAGCTAATTAAATATTAATTTGAATATGAATGAATAACATGGTGAAAATGACTGAAAAGTGAACCACCATTTTTTTTCCTCTTATGACAGGCTGAATAATCTGAATTATTGCTGTTAATCTTTGACTATAACAGCATCCTATAGATGACCTCTGAGAAGAGTTGTATCCCAAAACAACGAGGTACCGTTCACATTGAAACATGGAACTATACTGGTCTGCAGCACAAATTATAGCACTGAGGTTTATTTTATCATCTACAAAAAGCAGGTATTGTTTGGACTTCCGGTACTTTGAGACATCTGGGCTTTTCAGCCAGCTGCAGTACTTCCAGTGAACTGTAATTGTATCTCTGCAAAATATAAACTGTCAACTCAACTACTAACAAGCTTTGGTACAAAATCTGTGAACTAGCTACTTGAATTTATGCCAAACCCTTTCCAGAGCTTACACCTTGAGACTCTACTCATGCATGGTTGTGCTACTATTACACCACAAGTTATTTTGACAGAAAACAGATCTCTTGCTCACACATATGCGATGGCGCACACATACATTACCATAATTGTCCAGACTTGGCTTGTACAGAAGGTACGTCAAGAAGGCAGCAAAGGCGAATCCCAAACTTCTGTCTCAAATAACAGGCAATTTTCTTCCAACACCAAATCATGGACTGCAGGATCAGGTTCCAGTGCATAGCTATGTGCATATGAGCGTCAAATCTTGCATGGTCCACTGTATCCTCCCCATCAACAATATTTCTTTTCTCCCCCAAACCGCCAGTCTTAACGGAGGAAGGAAAAGTATTCTGTAAGTCTAACGTCAAGAATACTCACTTAGTTTAGTTGACCAATCCCTCATCTTACCCCTTATCTCCATCATTCTCCTCTGTCTAACCAAGCCTCTTCATCTCTCCTTCACACCCACTTATTATGTTTTCCTTCTACTCTCTGTCATTCCTCTCTTTACTTTGGAGCACACCTCCACTTCTACAGCCTCTCTTCTATACACATCACAATGTCATCTGCTAACATGATTTCCTCTGTCAACCTTTCCAACAATATTGCAAACAGACTTCAATACCAAGAGAAATTGTACAATTAGATGAGTTTGTCATTTCCCTCCTAAACAAATCTGTTCAGCAAATTCTTACCCAGTCTTTGCTATTTTACTTGCTCCGACCTCCTTTTCATAATCGTCAGTAAACGATTTCGTACCCATGTCAGATCTCATGTGCATTTTAAGTTTTTGAAATCCACTGTCAATAAGAGTTGGCCAGATTATCCTTCTGAAATAAGATAGACTTCAGACTAGATCAAAATAATTTTGAGTGGTCATAGTTATTATTTCTTGGACCATGAGTTGATTATATGAAATCATTAAACTTTGGACACCATGTGACTCAGTGGTAACTCAGGAGCCCTGTGTGCTGAGACATGCATGGTTCAACTTCTGGTCCTGGACAACTTTAGGAAGGTCTTACCCCCTCTGTCTCTCTGCTCCCTTTCCTGTCAGGTTACCAACAGCCCACTACAGGCAGAAAATCTTTAGAAAAGTATACAAAGAAACAGACTTCAAAGTATATCCCTAAACTAGGTGGGAACTGACGAATAGTCAGGACGAAATGACAAAAGTGCAACAGAGCAAAATGACCAATGTTCAAATTAAGCCAACCTTAACAGAGGGTTTCTATTCTAGTGGGTCTGTTAAATGGATTTCCAGGACTAATATTTACTTTTCTCTGAAAGGCAGTGATTTCCCTGGCAACCATGGTAACCCTGGTGGTTGGTTACTATTGTAAACGGTTTGTTTTAGTTTCAAACCTGATGCACAGACACAGTCAATCAGTTTTACAACATGCCAGGCATGAAGAAATATCCCCCAAATAGTCAAACCTTCAGTTCAACTGTGTGGTTTAGATTATTTTAATCATGCCACTGAGTCATGTACCTTAATACTGATCCGAGCCTGAAGCATCCATCTATCACCAAACTCAAAGCAGGCTCATCTTTTGGGATGATTTAATCTTGTATTTATTTGGATTTCTAATTTTTTAACATCATTTGCACTTGTCTTTTGATAATTGTATAAAATCGACTCCTCTCTAGGCTGAAAGCAAAACTCAAAAGATACTCCCTCCATACTGCTTCACTTTGTCACAGTCCTTTCTACCTCACTTTTGGAAACATTTACATGGTGGTTTTTAAGCATTGCTAAAACACACAGTCGTTTAAAGATGTTTTCATTCCTGATAGTCCGGTAGACTTGGTTCGATTAAGGACCAAAACTGCAAAATTTCTTACATTTTCATCTGCTGCGGTTTGCTTTCACACCGCATTGTGTCAAACAAACCAAACACTTTGATAAACCTGTTCCTCCCCTGGCCTGTGGTGGCGCTGCACCAAGAACTCCTCAAGAAAACAACAGGAAAACCTCTGAAGAAGACATTGAGCGCAACTTCCTTCTTAACGAATTGTAAACAAAAATAGGGTGGCGTCAGATTTTAGCAGCTGTAGGGTTTCTCTTTTGTCTTTGGTAAAAGAAAAAACAAAAAACAGAGAGCCATTTCTCCCGCTAGCGCTAGACTCACATTTGTTTTGGTTGTATTTACCCAGAATGCCCTGCAGTCTCCGGTCTGCATGGCATTCACATTCATTTGAGTTGCACTGGAGTTCACTTCAACCAAACAGAGACCCAGGCTTTTGGCGAACTAGTGTTTGCATCAGAGTTTGATTCACAAATCCCCAAACAAACTGGACTCTGTAGACAAACAAACCAGTTTGGTTAAATTGGACCAAACAGGTTTGGTGTGAATGCACCGTAAAAGTGACATCCCACTTTTACATATGCTGTAAACTGCTGTCTCTTGTGCTGTGGACCAGTATAAGAAACACATTTCGAGGAGATAAGATTAGAACAGTAATTAAACCCACAGCTTATGTTGGCAGATGTTAACAGACTCCTCTAAAAAAAGGTATTTAAGTTAATTTGGGATATGTAAGCCGAAGGCACACCGCGATGAGTCAGGCAGGTGAATAAAAATACATATGGTAGGCAAATAAAACACCCAGTCCAGAAGCAGCAAATATGTTTCACTTATAAAAGGGTTCTTCTCTCTTTTGCTCGACTTCCAGCATCATGTTTCCCCTTTGGGGGGAATTAGTCAAGCTAACCTTACCAGAGTACCTCCGAGCCAGTTCACACACATGCAGTACGACACTTTAGGTAAAAAAAAAAAAAAATGTACATCATTTGCTCATAAAGTCCTTTCACGGTGTATTTTTCTATTCAGCTATTTGAAGGCGTCACAGCATGTGTAGAACTGTGTTCTTGTTGTGCAATGTTCTGTTTCATCAGTTGAAAAGTCGGGGCTTTATATTTTTCTAAATATTATCTCTTTAGAAGGGTTCTATGTATTTGAATATTGTTTATTTTAATGTATCCTGCGCTGTCAATGGAAGCGACTGCAGTGGCTTTGTGGTGTTTGAGCATGTTTGCACAGACTTGTACCTTCACACATGTTTGAAAAAAAACCCAATAAACTTTGCTTGTTAAATTTATTCTGTCTCTGTCTTTAAAAGTCAACATCAGCTTAGAATAAATGGTTAATATTGATTATTCCAGATGTACAAATGTAGCAGAAGTACTTTATTATGTTAAAACCAAATGGGTTCCTGATTTTTAATCTTTTATTTTTACTAGTACAATTAAGGTGTGCATTTGTATTTAACCCCCTTTACACTAATAATAATAGATCAAATCCAGTGCAATTAACTAGACACATATATTCTTATCTTTTCACCCAACAAATTAAAAAAATGTTTTTTGCCACTTCCACATTAAATTGGACCAATACTTTTCAAAGCATCGAAGTTGAAACAGGTGGATGGAGGAAATATGCAGCTTTACTGAATGTTTCTTTAAAGTAGTAAAAGTCGATAATTTGATTTTAAAGCTATTATTAGTGAGGTTAGAATCAGTTAAAAGGACTAAAATCATAATTTTTCAGTTTTTCCTATAAAAAGCTCAGATTTTCTGAGATTTTTAATATGTTAAAGTTAAATTATACCTTCCAATTGTTCTAGCAAACAAATACACCTTTTGGATATTTATCTATAAATTTTAGAAATAACTAATATTTACTTTGTGACTAAATAAAAACAATTAATTGAAGAGGGCTGGTATAATGTGATAGAATGTGAACAATTTTGAGGTGTGTGAATACATTGCAAAGTGCTGCGTTTTCATTCAGAAATCACATTACAAAAAAATAAAACTTTTTGAAATCTTACAGAAAACAAATGAATAAAACAGTGAAGGTGACTGTTCATTAGTTGGAGGAAAACATTGTAGGAAAACCTTTTCAAGAAAAGATAAAGAATTTATTCTGCATTTTAAGATGGACCACCTGTGAAGTTTTGCTTTTATCACAGAGAAATCACTGCTTGAATAAAAGTAACTCTGCTTGATAGTTTTGGTATGTAAATTATGCAGAAACATGAAGCAAATAGTATGTTTTTGAAAATGGTTTTTTACAGATTCAGTACAACTTATTTATGAAGGTTCAGTTTAGCCCAGTTCCATAATTGATCTAGAAAAACCAATATAGAAAACAAATGAGCTGGGATGAGTTTTGTGAAATAAATGATTATTTTTAAAAATAAGTAGATTAAGTACAAAATACTATCAAAATTTTACATAACTATTATGGGTCACAGCTGAGGAGGGTAAAAAGTGAAGGAAAAAGTCAAAATGCAAGTATACAGAGGAAAGTTTCAGAGCGTGATTTAGACAAAGTGTTAGAGTCGCGGCTGCTTCGTCATGGTCTGCTGAACAGCTCAGAACATCGCAGGAGATCAAGAATGAGGTTTTACCCGGAGCCAGTCAGCCTTTGATAAACCACAAGATTTCAAAATCAATTTTTTGGCCTCCTGCGAAGCTGCAGCGCCAATCTGTAAACGTTCTGCATTGCTCTAATGGCACACACTCAACACAGTGGCTTTTATTTTTTATCTCTTGATGTTAAAAGGATTCTGCTTTCTGACTACAAACAACATTTTTTCTCTTTCCAGTCACATACTGCTCTTAAAATCTCATTTCTTCAGCCAAACGTGAACTTGACCCAGATAACCCAGCTCAGCACGTCTCCAGTCTGCTTCTGCTCGGCTTAGACACTCTGTGTAGCAGCCCTGCTGATTCGAGAAGAAATAATTAAAAGGAACGAGATGTAAATGTTCTTAATCAATGATTAATGGTTGTCTGTTCGCCGCTTGACGCTTCAGGCGAGACTCTTTCTGGGGCTCCAGTGGGAGGTTCACGCAGGGAAGAAGACACACAGTAATTTATTCACAAACTTTAATACCAAACGCTGGAGAAACTTGTGGTTTAGTCAGAGCAGGGAGGTAGTTTGAAGTCCTGATAAAGAAAATAAAACATGTTTTGGTTAATCTGTTGTAGTTGGGCTGAAAATGCCTCCATCATCTGCTGCGAATCAAAGCAACGCTGCAGAAATCAATGTTACTTCTCCGGTGCCTGGCGTGATAATAGAAACCAAGCGAAACAGGTAAACAACATCATGAGGTTCAGAAAATAGAGGGTTGACATGATGCGTCACCATGGCGACACATTTTCACACTGCGACTTATTGTCATTTTCAGGATGCAGCTGCATGATGCCCAAACACACCTGAACAAGCTCAAACATTTACAGAGTCACCTGAGGATGGTGGCACCTTCCCTCCAACAGGAAGATGGAGTTTGTTTAGAAAGGAGAGAATAATCCTGAAAAAAAACCTGCCAGGTGCTGCAACAAGATGAGACTGAGAGCCATCTGAACCGTTCAGCCAGAGCTACAAAGGAATAATTTAGACTGAAACATTTTCATGACCCAAAATATGAATCTGTGGCAAGGCTGAGAGTGTTTTCCCACCTGATAGTCCACTAGACTCGGTTCAGTCAAGTTGCAACATTTGTTACATTTTGAGGTGGTGTGGTTCGCTTTCACACTCCACTGTCAAACAAACCAAGCTAATAGGAGAACCTGTTCCCCTCCTCGCCTGTGGTGGCGCTGCATCCAGAGCCACTAAAGGAAATGACAAAAAAACCCTCTAAAGAAGACACAGAGAGCAACCTCCTTGTTCAGAAAATGTAACTAAAAATGGAGCAGCATGAGATTTAAGCAGATATAGGATTTCTTTCTTTGTCTTTGGTAAAAAAAACAACAAAAAAACAAGCCATTACCCAGAATGCACTGCACCGTAGTCCGCTTCCTGCTTTTCGAGCGGCCTCTAGTCCACTTTTATGGGGGAATTTTTCTGTCATAATTTGAGAGAACACATTTTCAGTCTGATTACATGTATTTTGTTCTCAAAACTTCTAATATTCGTGCTTACATTTTCATTTTGAAAGCAGGACTTTATGTCTTTCTTCTCAAAACTTGTAATGCTTGAACTCAAAATTTCTCTCTTTCAAATATTCACTGTGCTTTCTCAAACCTTTTTCCTTGCGCTCAAGACTCGTCTCTGCTCGCTTGAGAAACATTTTCTGCTCTCGCTTGGAACTGAAAAGTACCGTCGCCTGGCAACCTCTCAGCCAATAGAATGAAAGTGTTGTACTGCTTTCAGACTGAAAACATATGCTCTCGAAATATGGCACAAATATTCCCCCTTACACTTTTCCTTACACATCAGAGTTTGTTACAGCCAAACCGATACTTGTAGACGGACTAGAGACAGACCCCAACACAGGTATAACTGTAATGGCAGCCATAGATTATTCTATAAAGTATTTTATTCTTCACATTTCCCATTGAAAATTCAGCCTTTTCTTTCCTCTTCACAGTACAATCTACTTTGTGTTGGTCTATCACATAAAAATCAAACAAAATAAGTCAAAGTTTGCGTTGTCAAGTGTGAAAAATCTCATATTTTAGAAAGGCTGTACTCTCCGTCTCCTGTCTCTCCACTGATTGTAAATGAACTTTCCATAATAAAAATTGTTATGTATAACTTCCCTCATTGATTGGTTTTTGTGAGCAGGTGCGAATCGCCAGGTGTTCTAGATATAATCTGACACAAATGATTATAAATTACCTCTGTGTGTCTCAGCCTGTTTATTACAGCTGGTTATGAAGCTCCCACAGACTAACATCGAATGTCTGATGCTGGTAATCAGCGAGGCGTCTTCAAAGCTGTGCAAATTTAAAGTTTAAATAGTTTCACTAAAGTCAAATCCAGAGGAAACAATCTAAACAGTCTGCTGCAGCTGTTTTTGCACATTTTGTGTATTTTGCCTCCTGATGTTTTCCTGTTTCTCTTTACAAGCTTTGTGTTCAAACAGACAGGTTCTCATCTCAGTCCAAAATGTGCTGTGACCAACGTAAACATCGGTCAGACGCTGAATAAGCAGAAACACAAACTAATGGAGTAAACAAAGTGTCGTCTGAAACCCCAAACAGGTTTTGAGTGAAAATAGCTTCCACATTTTGGCCTTTAAGTGGAGAAAAATGAGAAACCAGATGTTTATTGACCATATAATGGCGCAAATTGGAATTACAAAAAATTAATTTCCTTATATTTTACT
>CAEFZX010009316.1:0-15846 GCA_903066825.1 Alfaro cultratus
TGGTGCCATAAAGACCCAAATGTTGCATCAGAAATGTAAAAAACAAAGTCTAATTTCAAAAGGGAGACTGGAAGCCATGAAAAACAAATGGTTATATTAGTTTTGCAGTCTTTCCGTTAACAGTCTCGTACAGTTGAAATCAGATAGCTACATGCATAAAAAGACAAATATTTTTTTCTGACTGTCTGAAGTTAAATCTGATCACCAAAATTATTTATTTATGCTAAATGCAAGAAAACGTATTTTTAGAATTTTTTTAAATTCAGAAGTTTACATAAATTTGGTAAGCATCAGAGATAAATGTCTTTTAAACCGCCTGTGCAGTGCAAGTGATTGCGTACTAATGTGGCGACGCGCCTCTGCAGGAAGACTGAACGCTGCAAGTCAGTGATGAAGAAATCTGCTGGGTTTCCTGACAGAGAAAGTTTTTCAGATTAATTTGAATTGAACATGATGCACTGTTTGGTAACTGGGAACAATCGCAATGACGGCATGATTGGACTGAAGTGACTATTTTTGTAAAATTCAGCTGTGAACTGAAGTTATTTGACTCTTAATAAAACAATCTAGAAAAAATTAGATATATATTTTTTTGAGTCTGAAAACTCCAATTAACGATTAATCAATTACTAAATTAGTTGACGATTATTTCAATAATCGACTAATCACAATTAATCCGATTAATCGTTTCAGCCCTACTCATGAATTGCATCTGATTGCTTCTAAGACTATTTAACCTCAAGATCCCAATTTAAACTGCAATTCTTTCTTCTTACTACTAAAAATAAACGTCTGTTATGTCACGTTTATAAGAATGAGAATTACTAATCAGAAGTGCTTAAAAATGGGGACAAACTTAAAAACTTCACATTTATTTATTTTAAATGGACTGCCTGCTGTTATTAATATCAAGTAAATCATTTTTATTATGCAGATGAGATGAGGAGAAAACATTTTAAAGCATTTTTCACATCTTCAGCAGGCAGAAAGTGCATCTGTGCATGTTCAAGATTAGAGAGCAAAGCATGACAACTATGGCGCAGCTGTCTGTGTGCACGTCCACAAGAGACGGGAGGCTCGTGATTAAAATGACACTCAGGCCCTTTTTAGACCGAGGCTGGACATAACAGAGACGATGTTCAGGCCTAAGATTAAAAAAAGAGAAAGAAAAACAAATAATTGATCTCAAACTCTGGAGATAAAAGCATAGAACTGCAACAGTTGGGATTTTCAATATTTCTCTATATTGTGTTTATTTTTGCACAAATTGTGTTGAATGTGACACTTTTCTATGTGGGTAATGAAGAAAGAGATAAGGAGTTTGACACTTCATCATATTACTCCTGAGGGTGTGACATTTTCGGTCATTTAACACACTTCAGACTCTAAATCTGGTGGTGACCTCACCAGGACTGCTTCCTCTGCAGCAGCGAAAAGAAGGAACTTGTGAAATGTCACAGAAATTCATGTGAAAAGAAAAACCGAGCCCAGTAGAACAAAAATGTAATTACCCATTAAAAAAGGAGAACAGAGTTCAGTCTGGCATGAAGGAGCAACCAATGTGTGAAGATGAGTCAAAGTGTGAAAATAGGGCAGAATTGAAGAGGCGTTTTGTTATTTTCATGCATGCATGCATTAGTCCCAGCTACATGAAGCTCTAATAACGAGAAACTACAGGTAAGTGATGATCTCATGTATTGTGAATTTAAGAAGTGAAAGGAAAAAAAAGGGAACAAGAAACAACAGAACAAAACTGCGAAAAAGAGCATTCAAATGTTTTCACTGCTGATAAAATGACATTTACTCAGAAAAATGTTCTCTTGTGCACATTAGGTGTCACATGGCTCCTCATCAGGGGTTTGATAAATATACTAAAGGTCACTGGGGGTCAAGGATTTGAACTACTGTGTTCTGACTGATAGGTGGCGCGGTTTGCCTTCAAGTCAAACAGCTTCACATATTCACATGACTTTTACTGTGTGAATTGTACTTAATTGTGGAAGTAGCTTTGTTTACCATACAACGTCCAAGACAAATTTCCCCTTGGGGATAATAAAGTATCTGTCTGTCTGTCTGTCTGTCTGTCTATGCAAACAGGATGAACTTCCCTCGTTTAGTCAGATGTTTGTTGTTCTGTTTTGACTTGTTACTGTGGAACAGCTGATTACAGATTAGGAAGATAACTGTAATCTGGTAATTAATACATATATTTATCATCTGAAACTTCATCAGAGTTTCCCTGAGGAGACAGACAGGTACAGACATGGACTCATTTTGAGAAATCATAATGTTCATCATGACTTAATCTGCTTTTCTTGTGCATTTTCCTGTTTCAGTATTGGGAAGGACATTCCTACTAACAAAAGGGAAACTCAACCACAGTTAGTTATAATGTCAAAAAGAAATGTCAAACATGATCTGATCACTTTACAGCTCTACATTACTGCAGCTGAAATAATATGTTAATTACATTTATGATTTTATTTAATTACTGTAGGTTTTTTTTCAAGCTAAGTATGTTTAGAAAAATCAGTCATTTAGATTTACATAAATTTGTACCAAGCATCAGATAAAACTGGGGTAGAAGATGATAGAATAATCTGGAATAATCAGCCTCTCATACTGTTTGAGGTTTTTAAGTAAATATTATAATTGAGCAGAATATTAGCGCTTCATAATGTTTCACTCTCCAGAGCTTGGAGCCTCTTCAGGCCATGGATGATGGGTTTTAACAACTTCAAATAACGGGAACATTAAACTGTTTGTTTTTCTTTTGAAGATTTTAAAGCTGCAGTATGTAACTTATTACAAAAAATAATGATAATTACAAAAAAATCTGTTAAAATTCTCATTATGTCGTGACAGTATGAGAGATAATCTGTGATTAAATTGAGCTCTTCCTTCTCCCAGTGTTCCCACTGCTATTTTCTGAAATACACCACTCACTCAGAAACAACCAATCAGAGCTAGGAGGAGGGACTTAGAGCTGTCAATCAAGCTCATGCTCAACCCGTCTCTGCTAAGCTATAGCAGGTTCACTACAACATAGCCTGAAACCAATGCTATAGCTAGCTAGCATACCCACTAATGATTTATTTTCCTGTAACATTAAGTTGTTTCTCCAGCATTATTACATTGAGCGGTATACACAAGGTTGGTTGACAGCGCTAAGACCCGGCTCCCGGCTCTGATTGGAGGTTTTCGACTGAGAGTGGTTCATATTAGTAGCACTGGGAGGAGAGCTCAATTAAACATATTATCTGATATTATACTGTCAGGACACAGTGGCAATTTTAATAAATATAGAAAAATTTTTTTTTTGTAAAAGTTACATACTGGAGCATTAAGTTAATCTCCAGTTAATCTGTTTTGCTGAACTGTTCAAACAACTCATTTCATGCATTACAGATATTCTCAAAATTATATGCGAATTTATTTTACTACTTACAAATTAAGACAGCAGAGAAGTTGCTTTGTTTGGACTGTGGCTCTGCATGAGCCAGAACCTCAACTGAAACTCAACTGCTGCCACGTTTAGATGGTGACAAAGTGAGGATGACATTCTGCGAAGGGGCCGCTGTGACTAAAATGGGTTTAGCATTTGTTGCGACTGACGTTTGTTTGCCCAGTGATAACACCTTTTATCTTCTCGGCACCTTTCTTGTCACACATTGCAGAAAACAATACATTTTCTTCCTCTTTCCAAAGAACACTTGGACAATTTTATCTGCAGAAATGCAGAATCTTGGAACATATCTTAGAGAGCTGCTTCTTTTCGCCAGTAGTGCAGCTTCTCTCACCATGTCCTTGCTTCAGTTTATCACTATTATTTCTGTGCGACATAAAGAGCATGCAAACAGAAGTCAACTACAAAATGGAAGTAAAGCAACATGTTTGGATACAAATTTTATTTTACGGTATTTGTACACTGGAAAAAACACAAATCTTACTGAACATTTTTAGTTATGTTTCTAGTTGGATAATTACTTAATATTGATGAAAAATTATTAGTTCCACTGATAAAATCAATATTAAAGAATTACTTACTTAAAACAAGCTCCTATATCTTGCTAAAAAGTTACCTGCAAGTTAGTTTTGTCTTACTTCAAGTGTGCTAGAAACGAGACTAAAAATACTTAGTGAGATTAGCATTTTTTGCCGTGTAAATGTTAAACTCTGTACTTGTCCGAAGCAGATCAAGGAACAAAATGTGTAAAAACAAAAAGGGAATCTTCACCTGTACAAAAAGGTGTTTAGAAATAAAAGGTAAGGGAATGGAACAAACATTTTCCATCAACCACTTCTTTCTCTTTCTCTTTTGGCCAAAGTGTTAGTGTTGCTCTAACTGGTGAACAAAGGATATTGAAGGCGCTCCTTTATATAGGAAATGCCCTTTTTTAAAATGGTGATGCAATAATGGTGAGTAGAAGGTGGGGAGTGCATTTATGCTTAATAAGCATGATTAGCCACAAACAGTGACTCTCCACCAGCAGCGCTGGATCCAGAGGAGACGTATTTGCCCTGGCAGGCCAAGTTGTTGGCCTGAAGGAGGAAAATTAAATGTACATTAGTGGATTTATTCCAAGCGCTGGAGTTCATTCTGGAGTATTTCATAGTTGAAAGCTTACCAGAGCTCTCTTGATGAACTCATCTTGGCATGCCTTTCCGTTCTCCTTCTTGCCCCCCCAGGCTTTCAAAGCAGAGGCCTGCAGGGCGCGGCCATATGAGAAGGTCAGAGCCCAAGGTCGGTGCAGAGGGCAAAGGTTCATGGCATTCAGGTTAACAGACGCCTCCTCCTCGCTCTGGCCACCAGACAGGAAGGTGATTCCTGTACAAGGAGTGAAAATACAGTCAAGTAACAACTTTCCCTGAAGATTTATCCAGAGCAGGCCCAAGGCACATGTGAGTTAAGGGGCTGCTTAGGGCCCCCAACACCACCAGGGGGCCCCCAAGAGCATCATTTGATTTTATTTTGTAGTAATAGATTACACATTTTACACTGTCTACACTTTCTGTTTTACATTTTAAGAACAAAACTCGGTGTTTGTCTGCAAATGTTACTTACAAATAATTAAATTAATACATCACACTTACAGCAAATACCACTCTACATTTTCCAAATGCAAATTAATTTGCTTGTTTGCTCCTGTGAGATTAAAACCAAGAGAAATAATAAAACTGGTATGATGTACACTGCAAAAAACACAAATCTTACCAAGTATTTTTGGTCTAAATTCTAGAGTAAATATCTTAGTCTTAAAATAAGACTAAACTAACTTAAAAGTGGATTTCCAGCAAGATATAGGAGCTTGTTTTTAGTCAATATTTCCTTAATGTTGATTAATATTCTTAAGTATTGGTCCCACTAATGTGAGGAAATAATATGAAGACATTTCCTCATATAATAAATAAGGAAATGTCTCGCTTATAAAATAACTTCCTTTTACCAGTGGAAATGTCTCTTCATCAATATTAAATTATATTATAATATTACTGACTTAAAACAAGCTCCTATGTCTTGCTAAAAAGTTACTTGTGAGCTAAATTTGTCTTATTTCAAGTTTGCTGAGATATTTCTCTAGAAACTAGTCTAAAAAATACTTGTTAAGATTGTGTGTTTTTGCAGTGTGAGATAATAATAGGTATGTTACATGCATAGTGTAGCTTAGGACTGATGAAGTATCTAGTTTTTGACATGTTAATATGAGGCACCCAAAGTAAAATCTGGGGCCCTAAGCAGAACTGAGGATGTATAGAAGAAAGCTGCCTTTCCTTTTCTTTTAAAGTCTTTAAATGTCGTTTACCTGGGACTGCAGGGGGCACAGTGCGACGCAGGGCAGTGACCGTTGACATGGCGATCTCCTGGTTGCTGTACTTGTGTGAGCAGGAGTGTCCGGAGGTGACCATGTTGGGCTTGAGCAGGGTGCCCTCGAGGTAGACGTGGTGGTCGGAGAGGGCTTTGTAGACAGCGGCCAGGACCTTCTCGGTGATGTACTGGCAGCGCTTCAGGTCATGGTCGCCATCAGGGAGGATCTCCGGCTCAACGATGGGGACGATGCCGTGCTGAGGGAGACAGGAGCAAAGGCAACACGAAGGGGCAAGAAGAAAGAATATCAGAGGCACTGCTGATGCTAAAGGTGACATTTTGTGCTTCCTCCAACAGTTAGCACAGCTCTATACTAAATGACTTCATTAAATTATTTGTAGTAAATCATTCTTAGATTATGAGATTTTGATCTGCTCAGTTCTGCCTGTTCTGAGCTCATTTCAGAATGAGCTGTTTTAGGGCTTCTTGTCACTTTAAGAGCAATATTTACACTCGCATGTGAAAACAGGTGAAAACAACCATACAATCATACAACTGTACTTCGTTAAAAAGCAGAAGTGGAGCCTCCTGTACAATCCACAAGAATGCAGCAAGTGGTTTCAGGACAGTAAGTGAACAACAAAATACTTCTCTTTTCCAGCAGCCATTGTACAGAGCATGCAGCAGTAAAACCAGCTGACTTAGCGTGCTGGAGCTCCACTCGCTAGGTTGCTAGGTAACCAGCTAGGCTTTGTTTGGGTAGTTAGTTCAGGGGCAGTGCTTGCTGATTTGTTACTCAACAGTCAGGAGTTTTTTGAAAGGTGTCACTTTCCAGACATCAATTCACTGGCAAGGTGTTTTGTAAGAACTTGGGCTGTTTTTAGAAGCAGTTGAAACCCAAATGCAAGTACAAAAACATACAAAATGTGAATTTTGCATAATAGGCTCTCTTTAAATTCTACCTTCTTAACATTCTCCTGACATTGATAGGAATATTGTATTTGAGTATTTACGACTCTTGAGGTTTGAGCTTTTTTTTAAGTTTAATTTATCAATCATGCGATTAACGGATAAAAAATTCTGAGTGAAACAGATTCTAAACCTTCTCAAGAGATTATTCTCACCATCTGGCAGATGCTGGCATAGCGAGCCAGGACATTGGCATTCTCCAGGATGGCCAGCTTTGAGGGGGTGGTGGGAGTGATCTTCAGAACACAGCGCCACTTGGCGAAGTCAGCACCGTCCTTCTTGTACTGTGCACAGCGCTCATACAGTCCATCGAGACCTGTAGGATGGAAAGTATTTTAAAAGTGGCTGATACAAATCGTTGGTAAAGGATTCACTGTTCTACTCACCCTGGGTGGTTGTCTCGCCGTTGGTTCCGGCCAGAGGAACAACACCCTTGTCTACCTTGATGCCGACCACCATGCCTCTTTCCTTCAGGTACTGAGGGAAGGTCTTTCCGTCGTCGGTCTTCTGGTACATGGTCTCGTGGAACAGGATGACGCCACCAATGCAAGGGACGATGCGGTCGTCAGCAGTGAAGAGGAGCTGGCGGTACAGCCTCCTGTTCTCCTCAGTGTTCTCAGCATTGATGCTCTGGAAGCGCTTAGCCACACTCCCTGCAGGTTATAAAACCACTCTTTGATTGAATTCTTGCAGAAGATTTCATATTATTTTCATTTAAAGGTGCATATATCAAAGCTAAAGTGTTTCCAGTTGTTGTTAGCATGGGTTTGGCTAAATAACCATTGCTGAATCCCCCAATATTTCTAAATTGCTTGAGTGACACTATTTGTGGTTGTAATTACAGTAAACAAATTGTAATTTAGTAAAAGACATGAAACATGATCAGATTGATAGATACTTTTTATAGCTGGGATAGAAAATAATGTTAAAATCTCATCCAGACTATTCTTTGCTCTTACAGGTTATTTATTTTATCTGTGAAAACAGAAAAAAAAAGACAATTTCAATGTTTCTTAATACCCTTTAGACATAATGCTAAAGTTATCAGACAATTTGCTGCTTCCAATTTGGGTTGAATCACATGTAAGGGGCTATACTGAGTTCTGTTAATATTTTCTGTAGTCTTATATACAGTATATTATTATTATTATTATTATCTTGATTTTTTTCAAATTTATTTTTAACACTAAGAACTTTTTGTGTGAACCTTTAAATCTGTTGCTGCTATTACACCTGAATTTCCCCTTTGAGAGACAAGTTGTTTTTATTTCTAATGGTTGTTATTGTTCAAAATCTAAAGTTTAAAGGCTTGGCCAAAGCCTAACAGGATAACTCTTTGGTAAAAAGAGATTTATTAAGGTGCAGTTTGGAATTACAACGCTGAAGTTTGGCATATGGACGACTTTAAAAGGTATCCCGTTTAAAAACTACCGGACATTAACAACTGAACCCAGGACTGAATTAAACTACGCTGATACATAATCCATAGAAACAGTTTAGATTTGTTAACCATTTTGAAAACAACAAAAAAGTAATATTGGTGTTTAAAACAGAGCGCAACATGGCATAGTGTTCAATAGTTTGAAGTTAACAGATCTCAGAACAGCTGCTACTAGGTTTATTGTAGTGTTTAGATGCCAACTCTTGGTGGCTATGATATCAATAGATTTTTAAGGAGGATGCTTGGTTTATATTCGCTGTGGATGCTCACTGCTCTCTCTCACTCACCTGTGGACTCATCTGCAGCAAGGATTCCCTTGCCTGGAGCGACAATCTTCTGAGCAATGTCACAGAGCTCCTTCTTCTGCTCAGGAGTGAGGAAAGGGTATGCGTGAGGCATCCTGACTCTGCGCAGAGAAACGAAGCGTAGATAAAGTTAGGACCAGCAAAAGCAAACAAACTTAAACTTTACTAAGCTCTGAACGGGGGGAAAAGTTCAGCAAAACTGCAACGGTGCAACGTCTGTGGTTTTCTTCTAGATGAGTGGGAAAGTGCTAGATGAAGGCCAAGGATCGAAAGGTTGACAGTGTAGGAAGGAAGGAAGTGGTGGTAAGGAGTCTTTGCATATGTTTTTTTTTGGTCTTTCTATGTTCTGATAAAAAGCGAAACCTGCTAAAGCGTTTGGCACAGTTTCACGTGTATGAGTGCTTTCTGTTACTTCCCAGAACAATGTATTGCTGCTTACTAGGGCCGTTGTAGATAGAAATAATATGAGGGGTAAATTTCACCAAAAAGCTGACAAACTTTGAGACTAATCTTGCAAATTTGCAAAAAAAAAAAAAAAGAAAAAGAAAAATCAGATTCTGAATATGAAAAGTCAAAAGTTTGCTAGAAAACTCAATTTTGAGATAAACCTGACATTTTTCTAGAAAAAACTTTGAGATTTCAGAGTTTCAAAAGTTTTTCCTACAAAATTTCAATTTTTTTAATTTTTCTCACAGATTTTCAGTTTTTTGAGCTCATAAATTTCCTTGTTTCAATAAAATTTATGAGATTAATCTAAAAATTTCAGGTTTTCTCTTGTAAATATTTGGAGCTCAGAAAAGTCCTTGTTTTTATAGAAAGAACTTCTGTAATGAAACCCAAAATTTATGAGCTTTCTGGTAAAATGAACTGCACCTTTTTTTCTATCTGTAGTGGCCCTAACGTGCCATCATACTTAGGAGATCTATGCTCCACCCTCCACACTTTAAAATCCCTCCTAGCATGTGGCTGACCTATTCCATTTTCCAACCCAGTATCTCTGACCTTTCCCTTCACACTTGCTGCCCTCTTCCTCTTGTCTTTGCCTGCTCTATGAATAGGCTGAGCTAAATTTACATGGTATGCCACTGCAAGGCTCCAAAGCCAAGGAAAAAACCTCAGATGTTCAGCAGCCATGCCACTCTGGAGGAGGATTAACAATGCAAACAAACAGCCCTACTAGATTAAAATCATTTTTAAACGACAACTTGTTCCAGTTTCCCACGTACAGAAAACAGAAACGCCACCACATTGACCACAGTCTCATATGCTCTGTCTGCTCACTCATAGCACTTATTGAACCGTAGCAACCTGTTATGTTCATTGCATAGGGGCTAAATATAAAAAGATTTGCAGGCAGAAGTACTTTGATGATGTTATTCACCACATATTAAAAGTCTGTGTAATAAACAAGAGAAAAACTTGTACGAAGCATGTCATCTGCAGTGGTGAGCCTGTGGGTTGCATGCAGCACACATATCTTTTTGCAGTCAACTTGCACTTACAAAATGCGACAATCACCTCTGTTTTATCTCTGATTATTCAAAAAATGAAATAAAAAGAGCAGATTTTAGACTCTACGCTCTTTTTAATTTACCTTTGAGTTTGGGAGGAGAGCTGAGAGAAGAGTGGTAGGCAAAAGATCCAGCCTTCGTCTGCGACGCCTCTCCGCCGCGCTGGCCCTTGTATTTATCCTGCTATTGTGACCCCTCACATTTCAGCTGCCCAGCTATAAAAAGAACAGGACGCAACCAGAGATGGCTTGTGACATTCAGCGAGCTCTCAGGCTGGAGTAGCATGCTAGTGAGCAGCCACCGAAAGGGCAAAGATGGTTTCAGTGAATGGCAGAGAATGCAACAAAGTTGGAACTGTTGTAAAGGTGAACAGGCAGGTTTGCTTGATCCCAATTCTTTTACACTCCTGCACCTAAATTCAACAATTTCCAACATTTTTTTTAGTGTTTTAGTGAAATGAGTACAACTAAAACTGTTCAAAATTTATTACATAAACCAAAACAAGCCTCTTATTTTAAAGGCTGAATGGTAAAACATTACTGTGTATTACAGTACCATGGATGCCACTTTTTCACAATTTGCACAGTTACAATCACAAACTATGATGTGTTTTACGGAGGTTTTATGTGATGTAAAGTTAAATGAAAAATTGCAATAAAAATCTAAAAACTTTGACTTGCCTGTTGTGTTTAACTGCTTTGATACTTTTACACCCAAATAAAATCAGATATTTATCCTGATACACTATTTACTGAGTCAATAGTGTCATTTCTAGTATACATGCAGCTGTTCTGTGAAGGTTTGTTAGAAAACATTGAAAACTAAAGAACCCAGCAGGCAGGTCAGGAAAGTTGTGAAGTTTAAAGCAGAATTAGGTTCTACAACTTGATCAAAATATGCAAAACGCATTGCACTACTGAATGGTTGTTCCCCTAAATGTTGAGGGAGCTTCAATAAGAGAAGCACCATAACTCTAGAGGAGCTGCAGAGAAGATCCTCTGGGAATGCAAAACGCCTTCTCTGATGGAAAATTAACAATCCACATCATCCAACATTCACTATTCACACTATGAAACATCAGGCCCAAGTGCAATTGAGACATTTTTCATCCAGATTAACTGAGCTTGAGGTATTTTGCAAAAGTAAATGGTTAAAGTGTCTATCTCTAGTTGTATAAAGATGATGGAGGGGAACCATAAAACACTTCCTGCTGTGAAAAGAGGTTGAAATACTGAGGGGGCTGGAGACAAATACATGCTACACTTCTGCAGCTGTGACCATTATTTAAAATCTATGCATGATTACTGCCTTGTATTTGTGATCTACTGTTGTTGGTCTGTCATATAAAATATAAATAGGTTGACTGAAGAATGTGACTGTGATAAGACAAAATGTGAAAGTTAAAGGGGAATTAAAACTTTTGCAATCACTCCATAGAGTGTAGGAGCTAATGGTACATATGGGGGCTTGTGCAGCATGTGACATTGCAAACCTGCCTTTAGAAATCCAAGCCAGACACGGCAACACAGAGCACTGATCCTTGACCTTTTCCCGACCTTTCTCGCCCGTCTTTGCTTGGCAGGAATGGGGGTCGAACAGCAAGCTCTAGAAAAGGTTGGAGGCTTTATATCTGTGATACCCACCCCACAGCTGGGTAGTGGGTGAGGAGTGGGAGCCTTAAAGGTGACCTTAAACAGCTTCAAATAGGTCTGAACAAAACATGTTTATCACTATTATTATTATTTTTTTTACAGAAAATCATTCTTAGATAATCAGATTTTAGTCTGCTCAGTTCTGCCACTGTCGAGCTCCTTTCAGAATCAGCTGTTTCAGGGCTCTGTCACTTTAAAACCAAATAAGCTGCTGCTGGCCACGCCCCCCAACGAAACGTTTACACTCACAGGAAAAAACTTGCAAAACAGATGTGCAACCCTACAACTTGTAAAAGAATAAGCTGAGCTTCCTGCACAACCAGTGAAAATGCAGCACGTAGTTTCGGGATGGTAACTCACAGGGCCAGTCCAAGCCTTTTCGGGGCCCTAGGCAGATTTTCATTTGGGGCTCCCCATACCAACATGTCAATACCAGATGCTTTATCATTCCTAAGCTTAGGAATGTTACCTACTATCACTACTGTCACTTGTAATTAGCTTACATCATACCAGTGTTATTGTGGCTGATGATTTTAATCTTACAGGAGTAGCAAACTAAAAAAAACATTTGGATTTTTAAATGCAAAGTGGCATTTAGGTATGCCATATTAATTTACGTATCTGAAAGTAACATCAGCTGATAAACGCAAAATTTACAGTAAAGTTAAGTTTGATATTTTATAATTCACTTGTGGTGGCAGCCAACATCAGGAAAAGATTAGCCTATCATTTGTATATGTAATAGAATATAGTTTGGAGTATTCAATGGTATTTCAAATATATACATGTATTTTATCTTGCTAGCTTGATGCTCTTAGGGTTCCCTGGAAGTGTGAGACCCCTAAGCAGCCTCTTAGCTTGCATATCCCTTAGGCTGGCTCTGGTAAGTCAGCAACAAAACACTTGTTTTTTTCAGCAGCCATTGTACAGCGCATACAGCAGTAAAACCAGCTGATCAAACATGCTAGAGTTACTAGGCAACGGCCTGGGCTTCGCTGGAGTTGCTAGCACCTCCTGATTAGTGACATTACATGCCGACAGTTTTTGATGTGGGTCACTTTCCAGACACCAAAACAAATTAGCTTATTACCAAAAAATGTCTGGATGCTTTTTTTAAGCACTTGGGTTGTTTTTAGAAGCAGCTGAGGCCGAAATGGAAGTACAACGATGTACAAAATATGAATTTTGCGTAATTCAACCCTTCTAAAGCAGAACAAAGTGAGTACGTTTTATCACTGATGACCAGCAGCGTGTGGGGAGGTTCACTTCCTGAGCTGGAGGCTAAATGAGTCAAAAATAAAAAAAAGGGCTGAGACGTGACAGACATGAAAAGGAACAACATAACCTCCACAAGCAGGCTGACGTCAAAACTGCAGCAAACCTCAGATTATTTTGATAAAACAGATCAGTCTTCATGTTTTCAAGACACAATTCAGCTGAAACAATCTCTTTAAAGATGATTTTTATCTCTTCATAAGCGACATACAGAATGCATCTTTGATAACCTTATGACATACAGAATTAGCTCATACTGTCTCACACACAGGATAAGAATATTCAGAGGAAATCTGAAGAATATTCAGAGGAAATCTGAAGAATATTCAGAGGAAATCTGAAGAATATTCAGAGGAAATCTGACAGAAGCAGAAACGTTACTTTTTATTTTTCCGTGAGTGTTGTGAGAAGACTTGAAAGACTCATGTATGATTTTACAGACGGTTAAATTATAATATTTTCTCACCTAGATGATTTGGACTCTTTCTGACTCAAACAAGCAGGAACTTCTCTTTATTTAACAAAAGCAAACCCCACCTCCTCCTTTGGCAATGCCCAATTTATTCAAACATCACAAAAAGCCAACATACAGCTTTGGATTAAGGATAACGAATAATACCATCT
Source organism: Alfaro cultratus (assembly GCA_903066825.1). NCBI lineage: Eukaryota > Metazoa > Chordata > Actinopteri > Cyprinodontiformes > Poeciliidae > Alfaro > Alfaro cultratus. The sequence goes on from CAEFZX010009316.1 coordinate 13,584, forward strand.
TTAAAAGTTGCAGTAGAGAAATACAGTAGACTCCCATCTGTTCATGGAGTCACCAATTTGCGTATTTATTTTGTGTTAAGTAATGTAGCATATTGTAGCTATTCGCAAGCATGTTCTGGCTTCTTTAAGGTAAATGTAAGGAAAGTGGTGTTCAGCGAATCGCTGTTAATTAAGTTTTGATATAAATTGCAAGAATATGCTATTTTAAAGTTACAGTATGTAACTTTTATAAAATTATTTTTTAACCTATTTGTTAAAACTGTCACTATGTTGTGACAGAATGACAATATGAGACAGATAATCTGTGAGAATAAAAATAAGTCAAGCTGCTCTGCCATCTCTCAGTGCAAACTAGAAACAACCAATCAGAGCTAGGAGGAGGGTCTTAGCGCTATCAATCACAGCTGTTGCGGCGCTGCTCATCTCCTCTTCACCTCTCTGAATGCTAATGGCAACCGATGACGGCGGACATTTTCTCCGTAATGGTGAGTTGCTTCTCCGCCATTAGCACATTAAGCAGTGCATTCACGAGAATGATTGACAGCGCTAAGACCCACCTCCTGGCTGTGATCTGTTGTTTTTGGTTGGGAACAGTGCATTTCTTCAGACAGCAATAGCAGCATGGAGAAGGTGGAGAAGATCAATCTCTTCAGAGACTATCTGTCTTATGTCATTATTTCACAACATGGTGAACGTTTTAATAAATATGAAAAAAAAGAAGATATTTTTTTAAAATAAAAGTTGCATACTGCAGCTTTAGGGTGTAACCAAACCTCTAATGCAAACCATTAGAGGTTTGTACCACAGCAAAAAGAGTGAGCTGTTTATGTCACGTCAAAACGATGCGGTTTGTATGCACTAGATTAATTTTAAGTTTGAGTAAATGAGGCTAGATGCAAAGGTAGGTCACCATTTAAATTTTTTAGTATTTTCTCTGTAATTTCGGAGTATTGTGCTACTTTTGTTGCTTGGTTTATAACATAATAAAAGGCAGGGGGAAAGTTCATGGTGGTACGAATGTTTCATAAACCAGTCAAAGCTGCTGTTAATAATTTAATGTTGTTCTGTAATGCATTAATGCTTATTTCTTCTTACTTACAAAATCTGCTTCATATTCTTCTATTTGTATAACTCACTTAAAGAGGGGATGTTGTGTAAACAAAGTTTCTGCAGATATCTCCTCCCACACCACCACCACACTTCACACAGCTTTCTGCAGCAGAAAGCTGCATGCAAGCAATAATGTGTTGACTTCCAGCTCTATATTTTATGACTAGAACTGGCAGAAACACCAGATATTTGATGCAAAAGTAATCAGAGGTTATTAGCGAAATCAATAGCAGATATACTAATGTAAATTAAGCAGTAAGGTTATTTTTATTTCAGAATAAAAAGCTACAGCAGATCTGTCTGGTTTCTTTTTAGGATGTGACTTTATAGATTTTGGGTTAAATACTAAACAACCCAAACCCGCAAAGACAAATGGCAGGACAATACCCTATTTGGACACAACCTGATTATTTCTACATTTCTAGTTAAAACAACCCAAACACAGTTGAGCAAACCCTGATTCTGTTTCCTCCCCCTATCGGTTTACCCTGAGCTAATTAATTAAAGCTGTTAGACTTCACACTACAATTTTAGAGAACAGACAGGAAAAAAAGTAAGTTAAAATGCTTCTGATCTGATTTTCAAGTGCCCCTGTTGTAACTCCTCCTACGTCACTCTTCCTCTATTTGCTTTGAGGAGTCTGCTTAAATTTCTGCACTGTACCCCTCAACACTTTCAGGGGGAAAGTAACGCTCTCTGCCGCCGTTTCCTGCTGAAGCTGATTCACAGACAGGATATCACACTTTTAGTTGGCTTTCCATGCCAGAAACACAATGGGCTGGATAATTACTCTGGCACTTTTCTGTTCAGGTAAGGACACATTGTGTATCTTCATTTCATTCAGATGTCTTGTGCCAATGTAACAACTTCATTATGTGTGACTGCAACGCCATTTATACTGGATTACCGAAAAAAGCAATCAGACAGCTCCAGCTTCTCCAGAACGCTGCTGCAAGAGTCCTGACTAAAACAAAAAGAGATCAGCAAATCAGTCCAGTTCTAAGATCCCTGCACTGGCTGCCTGTTGCTCAAAGAATTGAATTTAAAATCTCCTTAATGGTTTATAAAGCACTTCATAATAGAAACCCAGACTACATTTCTGATCTTCTACAACCATATATACCACTCAGACCTTTAAGATCATCAGAATCAA
>CAEFZX010009317.1:0-19741 GCA_903066825.1 Alfaro cultratus
AGTTATTCAGATAACTATAGCATAAATAACATGCTAACAAGTTTACCAAACCATCCGTGTCACTCCAAATCACTAAACGCAATGAAATCTTCATCCTCTGTGTCGCTTTTAAACAGCTCGGCTAACTCTGGAGGTAGAACAACACAGGCCTAGAGCGCCCTCTTGGGGTTTAGTGTGAAAATAACATGTGATATGAGATAGTAATGTGTTAATAATTTCACACATAAGTCGCTCCGGAGTATAAGTCGCACCCCCTGCCAAACTATGAAAAAAACTGGGACTTGTAGTCCGGAAAATATGGTACCACTTTTTGTATCAGTTGGTCACAAGGCAAGGCATTTATTTACAGGAGTGTTTGGTTGGAAATTGGCGGCCCCCAAGTGAACCTCCGAGCGCTTGACGAGGGAGCGGTACAGAACAGCTGGCCGGAATTAGCTTTCATAAATCGGATCAACCTTGAGCTAAACGCCCCTTACTCTGCGGAGCGCAGATATCCAATATCCAACTTGAAAACAACTTCACTGCGGTCGGTAACGCCGGAATAAAGTTTGTTTTGGTCTGTGGCCTCAAAAGATGGCGCTGAGCGTCTGTGCGAGACGTAAACGTCACATGCAGTGACGTCAGTTCCAAAACTCTATTGGCATATTAATTTTTGGCATATTGCCTTTAAAAACATATTTTAAAGTTTTAACCAAAGAAGTATACTGTACTTATCAAATATGGAAATAGGGAGGTCTATCTGGAAGATGCCAACAATAGGATGCTAACATCCTATCTGGAAGATACTGTCTTCCAGATAGGATGGGTCAGCACAGTAAAAGTGTAGAGCAGGTATTCATCTCTCTTACCACAACAAGCAACGTCTTTCTGACTCCATCTGAGTGGTAAGAACCTTTAACAGCTGCTTTGACCTCAATAGGAAAAGATCCATGCTTCATGGGAATAATGATAAATGATACAGCTCTTGTAGTTTGGCGTCCGACCTGGACCTCACTTCGAAACCACTTTTTTTTGTAAGCTGCACTGCAGATACTGGCCTCCTCTTTAAGCTCAATGCGTACCTGTAGAGCAGATTGAGATTGGGAATTTAACAAAAGAGAACTCAATCTCAGTCAGTCATTTAAGAGCAAAGGGCAGACAAAGATAAAGAATAAAAGAGGAGTACATATTATCCAATCTTCAAAGTGTGTGACACATATACAGTCTGGAATAGACTGTTTGACACCTCAAACTCACACTTATGGGATCGTCATTGTAGTTGTGGAGAATTGCCCTAATTTCCAATTGCTCTCCTTGAACAGCTGAGTAGGGCAGCCTTAGGTCAATAAAGAACGGCTTCCAGGTAATGATCTCCAATGGTTTGGCCACACAAAGACCTTTAATGAAGCAGAAAAAAACACAAAATGAGATAGAAATCAAAAGCCTGGAAGGATATAAAAAAGTGCTTTTCTACTTAAGTCTCAAAAGGCTTCAGTAGGCGAGAGATTTGCTTCTTGTAAACTGCTATCTGGGCTTTTTATTGTTCTTGTCAGACAAGCATAAACCACAGTACTATTTTGCATATGTGCAAAAGACATGCCATTTTTATATTCTCATCAGCACAGACAAGTCTAAATGATAATTTCAGAAATCATAATGTTAACGCTTAAAAATATATTTTTAAAGTAGTGCAATGTGACTACAAATATTATTTAAATATCAGTGAGACATCTTACAAACTTCCCTTAAGTCACTGTAAAGTGAAACAGCAACAAATGTAATCCGATTAGACCTCTGATGCTCACCATGAGTTTTTGACATGCTGATGGCAGTCAGCTGCCACGTTGTGATTGTGTCCGGCAAAGCTTGAGTCATCTGAGCTGGCACAGTCTTACTGATGGAACAACCAAAAATAATGTTGGTGAGAAAACATTTAGCTGTAGCCACATATTTTCTTCTGTTACTCTTCTTACCAGTTGGGGTCGTTTGCAGGGCAGCTATTTAGTGAAATATCCTTCCAAAACCAACTTTCTGGGAATTTGGAGCGTGACACTATGTCATTATTGGATACCTTGTAATCATCTGTCTCACCTTGCGGAAAGATTAGGAATAACAGATGTTTTCTTGTTTGTTTGTTTGTTGAAGAAATGACTTTGAATAGAAATAAGAGTCAATTGTGTGCTCGTCTCTTACTGCGAGCTAGGTGTAGGATTTCCACCTTCCTCTCGTCTTTCTGTTTTTTCATCTCGTTGCAGCAGTGCAGGAAGGCCTGCTTGCATTCTGGACCATCCATGATGTACTCAGTGCGCCTCTCACAGGTGTATGAAACAGGAATTTCCTTCATACCATCCAAACAGCAGTCCTTTTGTAAACGGTCTTTAAAATCACTTACTGACAAAGACATAAAATGAGGACGCACATGTCAAAGCTTTTTATACATTACAGCTCTGTCTTTATCACAAACCTCCCACAAAAATGAACCAATAATCTGATAAGTCTTCAATTTTGCACAACTTTAATTTGATACAGTTCATCAATAATTGCTGGAACAAACATTGCACCATTAAAACTTGTTATTGAAACTATCAAATGTAACTCGATCTCAAGCTGAGGAAGGCTTTTCACAGAGTTAGAGATGTCAAGAGAAATGTGTGTGGGGGGAAAAATACATTGCAGAGACAATATTGCTTCATAAGTATTATAAAACACATGGCACAATTCAATAAACAGTAACATTATTGGCTTGTTATCCATAAATTAACACTAGTATTGCCACTAGTATTAGAAAAATACAATGAAAAAATGAATTCTTACGTAAGCTGGTTCTGACTTCCATGATAGTTCTTTCTCTCTTCCTCCTGGTGGCAGAGGGGCATTTTAAATCTAGAAACAGAAATTTCCAAAAACACAATCTTAATATCAAATTCCACAATGTGTAAATAACATATGTAAAAATAAGAAGTAGATGATTCAAATGTCAGAAATGGATTATTTTCTGAACCTATTATATATTAACATAGTGTAGATTCAATAGTGGTTTCATGTCTGATGATTAAATTCACACGATAGCCCAAATATAACCTGTTAGTTTATTTATCATCTTCCTTGAAAGAGGACACCAGCAATGATGTGAACTTCTTACTGTCCATCACTTTACAACTTTCTGGTTTTTTACAAATCACTTTCTTTTTTAACAAATTTCTTCATTGTTCAACCCAATTGGTTTTGCTGTTGTTTCTTTTTATTTACTTTGATTGTCTTTTTGGTGTTTCACCGGTAATACAAAAGTCATGCTCAAACATTAAATTACATAATTTGACATAATATTAAGTATTTTTTTAGTTGGGTTAGATTAACATTTGTTGGTGTTTATTCTCCTGATACTCTCAGTAAACAAACACTGCTTAGCTGCTTCTTGCATAATACAACCAGCAGAGGGCAGTAATTGTGATCCTTCGGTGGTTAACACTTTCCTCTGCTGATTGTATATCATAAGCAGCTGCTCAGTTGTGTTTTCGTGGAGGAAGGAACATTGTTTACAGTATCTGGAGTGAGCAGAATATATCTGGGTCAATTGCTGCACCTGATGAGCTTCATGGATCATAATCTGTTAATTTGATGGAGTCAATGGGTTTCAGTCACATGGAGTGGACGAAGCAGGCTACTGGACTAGAATATGTAGGCTAAATCTGAAAACTGATTGATCTAAATGAGTTCTACCATTTTTGAGATCAGTGATCAAATATACTGATAGAATTATGCCAGGATCTCGGGATACCCTAACCCTTGAAAAAGTGCATAGATTCCCTTCAAATCTGGTGAGGAATATGTATCAAAATTAGCAGCAAGGAACTGAGTCCAATTGGTAGTTTTGAGCATGTGTGGTTATTTGAAAAGTCCACATAAAGTCAGGCCTCTTCAATAAATTCTGTTTAAAAATACCACAGGTTGTTTCTACATTATTCTCAAATACATCAGCAGAAGCTCTAAATTAACAGGCCAGTGTGTAAGTGCTTGTAAACTTTTTGGTTTTGTAAGGGCATTTCTGTCATATCACGTCATATTATATATCCATGTGTTAATATCATCAAGCAAGTTTATGAGTCAGTGTTTTAGCATCAACACAGGAAAAGGTGTATTAACTGAAGTCAGGAATTTTGAAATTAATTTTGTTCTAATAAATAGATGCTTTCTTATAATCTAATGTCTAAAGCAATACAAATCAATTACATACATGTATGTCATAAAATTAAATGGTTGTAACTTCAGGAGTATGAAATAAACATAATGAGCATGTTATGTGCTGCGTCTGCAGCTTCTTAGTTTAAAATCACTGAAATGAAAACAAATTTAGGGGAAAGTGTTACCTGTTCTGGATGGTGAACCATCATGGCTGCTCTCAAACAAGAGTCCTGCATCATAGAACACACTCCTTCCATCCTTCCCTCCACCTGCTGTGCAGCCTGTGTCATATTGCTCCACTACATCCCATATCTAATCAAAGAGGTGGATTGAAAATAAAATGTCACCACACAAGACAGAGCACTAGAGCTTCACACTTGTGTTTGAAACAAGACATCATATTTATCTTACAGAGAGCTCTTCTGTAAGTGTCACAACACCTTGCTTGTCAATTTTTTTTTCATATCTCAGACTAAACATCAGAATGTTTTGACTTTTGCTTTAGCTTTGGGTTATAGTATTTTTATTTTATCTCTATCAAATTCTTATAAACAGCATAAAATTTTGCCTTTTTCTGTGTGAGGCGGTTCTTGTTGTTCAATATGTAGACGGCGTTGTCAACAGCGACCATTGCCACTCTGGCCCCTGGATCTCCTGTTACCACCACACCAATAGACTTCCCAGGTTCATAGCTAGCAGCAGGCTTTTCCATTTCCAGTGTCAGCTAACGGGTAGACAAACAGAACATTTACATTTTCTTTACTGTTTCTCCAAAATCATGCTTTTAGTGTCTCTCACCTTTCCCATGCAGGTGTCGGTCACATCCACCCAAACAGAATCTGACACCAGTTCATTTGTACTTGTGTGGTAGTAGGCTACAATGCGGAACGATGGCAGCATTTCTTTTGTAATGTCAACCATCACCGCCATCTGTTTTAGATTAATGGTCTTTTGTCTGACATGTTTCACCAGTTGACCTCTGCTTAATATCTAGGGAAACAAACTTGTTCATTAATCCCTCACTATTTAGACGAAACAACAAGTGGGAATATGCAAACTGCAGACCAACTCTCACCAGGTATGTGACGTGTTTTTCCCGACTTTCTGATTTGGTGAAGTAGAGGTCGACTTTCATCGATTGCCCAAGCTCCACTTCTGCTGTGTGAACACCTGAAATGTTGTTTCACACATTAATGCACATATTTAATATGCTGCGTTTTCCATGGCTGGTATTATTTAAATTGTTCTTAGTGAGGACAACACTTACTTAGGTGAAGTAAACTGTTGCTTGAGGATTTATATGGAAGAGCAACCATTGTGGCTCTTGCTTGTCTATTTGGTGCATCTGGAGGATAATTAGTCTTTGCCTGTGGAAAATCAATTGAATTAAGGTTTTTAAATCTTAAAGACTGAATATTTTCAAGACATCCAAAGTAATGTAGTTCCAGTTTTTCACCCTTACCAGGACAAACATATTCACGTGCAATTGTTAAAGTTGAAGAAGTGGTAAGTAGTAATGTAGCAATAATAATAATAATAATAATAATAATAATAATAATACAAAAAGCAAGATTCTATACATGAAAAGATTCAAACAAATAAGGTTTACATGAGACATTTCTGAAAACTTACTGTGATTTGCAGGCTTTGTAACTCTGCCCCGGTGTTAACAGGAAGTCTTGCCATCCCATTGCTTTTAGTGGTGGCCAAAACTGGACCGGGATTAACGGTCACAGGTATGCCCTCTGCTGGAGAACCATCTGGATTCAAAACTTCTACCTGCCATTGGCAACAGGAGAACTTTAATGGTGTTATGTAATTAATATAATACACATCTAAAAACTCTCACTTATATTAACAATAGTACAACAATGACATAATTTAATAATTACAATGTTTTCTTTTTTTATTGGATAGTTGTACTTTACCGTTACGTCAAACGACAACCCTGGTTTGAAATATTTGGGTGTTCTTTTGAAGTGGATTGTGTAAGGGGATTGGACAATCTTGATTCCTCTTAATTCTGCCTCCACCATTTCGCTACCTGTCAGGAATGCATAAGCATGGTTTTTTAGGCAGGTTTAGCACCTTTTCCCACTTCACTTGCATTAAATTGTATGCTATTTTAGGGACATTTATCTGTATTTAAAAATAAAGCCTAATTCATCAACTACCTACCCACTCCATTCAATTATTAAGGAAGTTGTATTTTTGAGACACACATTTAGTTTTGAAGAATTCATAAATTTTAACTATGTTGTTAATCTCACACCTCAATATCTGAGAAAGAAAAAGAGATGTTTTGTCTTAAATTAATGGGCATTTGTTAGTTTCCACAATCCAATCTTACTTATTTTATTATTTATCTTTTAATGTGAAAATAATTATAGGCAACTAAAAAAAACAAACAAAAAGATCAAGTAAAATCTGAGACAAATCTGCACTCGTCACACACATCTAATCACAGAGGCTCATTGTGATTCACAGTGGTTTTCTTGAATCATGATTTTCTTAACCATCATTTTCCATTTCAAGAAGAGCCACTGAGATCTCAGTTGAGGTTTGATCAGGTGAGGAAAGGGGCCATGTCATCATTCTTTCATTTCATCTCTAGCTATCCTGTACTTAAATGGATGGAACATTGTCCTGAACAAAAATCCCATAGATGCAGAGATTTTCCTGTACAACTATTTCAAACAAATGTCGTATGAGAATTGATTTTGAATGGACATTCAACCTGAAAACATTACAATTGCTTTTAATAATTGTAAATCTTGTATATCTTTTAGCATACAGAGAAATTAGTACTGCACCAGTCAGTTGTCATTTTTTTCCATGACCACCTCTGATAGTGTTCCTTCTACTTTCATGCCTAAAGCCTGAAAACATATTTCAAAAATTTTATTTCTGCTTTCCAACACTATTTTTTAATCATTAGATAAAATTAGAAACATTTGGGATGTTGGCTGTTTGATGTTTCAACACATGATGCTATTTCGCTCTATTTCGTAGAATGTGCCCAAAAACATGATTACGTAGAATAACACTTACAGCTGCTTAAAGAGTATCTCAGATTAGAATAGTGCATCAAAGCAATAAAAACAGATTTAATACAGAAATGGGGGTTTGATGAAAACATGGTTAAAACCTGCTTCAAGGTTATCTTTGAAAGACATTTGTAATCTGACAGACTAGCCTCCATTCATAGCGTATTGTAATGTATTAAATATGACTTTTTCACCAATCCTGTCTGTCTCTTTGCTCATGTACAATGGCAGCCTGAGAACTGAAACCATTTTTTTTTGTCTCTCGCTGCTGCACAGGCAAAAAAAATTATTTAAATCACACCAATTTAAAATTGTATAAATAAAATGCACAAGCACATTTTGTATGTTTCCTTTAGGTCAGCGTGTCTATATCTACCTCATGGTCTCAAAGTTAAATGAAGTGACTCTTACCACTCTCAGTCAGCACACTGACAGATACATATATGGACCTTCCGACCAGATCGAGGATGTTTTGGTAGATTTCTGTGATATGTTCCTTCAGTAGAGTTACCATTCCATTACCATTTTGGATCTGTAAAAATATCATGCAAGGATTAGGCAAAAACCACAAAATAAAAACACATGATTTTGCATGAAACCAGCAATGTAACCTGGATAGAAACCCCTATTACACAAACACATTTATATAAGTTGTGGTTGGGTTTAAAACATATTTTTCTGTCACTAAAGCAGTCCTGGATTGCTGGTCAAAGTTAATTTTGAAAGATGATTCAATCTTAATTTTATTTTTATGTGTCATTGGAGGGTTTTCCCTCTCTTGGACAAGGAGCCCTGCACAAAAACTGATGACAGGATGCTTCATTATCTTCATTATGCATGATACAGCACTCATTGAATCATTCACATTTTCTTTTCTACAGTTAATTTCCTGTAACTCCAAACAAACTCATGGGAAGTTAATCAGAGAGTGCATTTTTATTGTCTTGTTTGACACCACCCCAGCATCCAAAGTTTCCACACAGATGATTTTGCAAAAGCAGTGACAGCTACCCACTACCACTCAGCAACAAATCCTGCACGGGTGCCAACCAAATCCACCTAACCAACCTGTCTTTAGGAGTCCGTCATGCTGGACTCTGTGTATTACCCTTGCTTGTGCAGCCCTTTTGAAGTAGAGCAATGATAACAGACATGTTTCCTTGAAGGTAAACATGGTGGACAAAAGAAAAATAACTTTAAGCTCTGCCCTCTTTTCAAGTCACTATTCTGCTTTCCTAATTCAAGAAGAATGACAGTGATTTCAGCTGCTCCTTTCATTAAAACGTTTCCCTGAGCCAATCACAGGAGCATTGAAATAGAAGTTAATGATAAAGATATTTATTCATTAATTTTACAATGGCCTCCATTTTATTTTCACATTCTTTACAACTTAAAAGTCTTTTAAATGAGGCTAAAAATGATTTTAGCCTTTGTGCGGCCGATGGCTCCCATTGGCCACACACAGATATTAATGTTAATCACAATCTTCATTAAAATGGGGAGAAAATTGTACAAACCAACTTGCTTTTTAAACGATAGCTTTTAGATTTTGGCTAAAGATAAATACACCTTTGAGGGGACTGGGAAAAAATTTTATGAAAAAAAAAAATAAAGCTCACTAGCAAACTTGTATACGAGAAATGCAGATCACCTGCATGAAGGTACTTACCAGGACTCTTTGAAGGGAACTTGGAAAGCTCTTTTTTTCATCGCCATTCATGAGCCCAAACACCACATAAGCGACTCCATCCACCTCTCTACCAAACGTATACCTTAAACCAGACAAGAAGGGTAAACATTTCTCTAAGAAAAACATGACAATCAAAGTTCTGCATCAACCTACGTAGCTTTGATGGTGATATTGAGGGCAATGGCGTCAACATAGAAGAAGGGACTCTTAGGTGGAAGCAACAATTTAACTTCAAAGCTGGGAAGCACTGCGAAACAGGACAGCATTTTTGGTGTATGAAATCATTTAAAATAGATGGTCTTTATTGAAATGAAGAATTTAAAAGGGATTTACCATATTCTTTAACTTCAAACTCTGTAGTGAAACTTTCTGCTGCATTGCTGTGAAAGTTGGCTACCATCCTCCAATTTCCAAAGCTGCACTCAAATACAACAAAAAGTAAGAGGTAGCTCTCTGATAGAGATAAGTAATAGCATCTTAAACGTTTCAAAGATTTAGCCATGTAGAAAGATCCTTCACCTGACAATATTACCCAGACGGTACTCATCCGTGTAGATTCCTGACGCCAGATTCCTAAATGAGATAATCTTAGACTCTATAACAATTCCAACAGGGGTCTAAAAATAAACACAAAAAGAAAATTTCTTCAGGAAAAAAAAGTAATTTATTTTATTTTATGGTCTGAAAGTCTGGTGTATGTCTGCAGGGCTGACTCACTGGTTTAGATTTAGTTTCTTCATAGTTCGTTACATAATGCAAGTGATTTTATAATGCTGTAGTAAAACGCCGCCACATTTGCAAGTGAGAAAAAGTAATTGTTCACACTTATTTTTTTCTGGTAAAGATCTCTGAGAACTGTAAAGCTTTATCTTTTATTGTTGCATCTTCAAACAAGTAACTTCTTAGAAAAATCCAAAAAGACGAAACAGACATTCTAATTAGTAAATCAATTAATTACAAACTAATCAAATAACAAAAATAATAAAATTAAAAACAAAACAGCTGGTATCACTCTTGCTGACAATCATGAATATTCCCAAGTACATGCGGCATCCTGTGTTAAATGTTAAATCTCATTTTGTGTTATTCTTCACTAGGACTTTTTTCAAACTCCACTTACTTTAGAGACAAACATCCACCAATATTTATTTTTGCCAGTGCGCAGCAGTAATGGTGTAGCTATGAGACTGACTGATGTTTCCAGGCATTTTACAGCAGAAGTAGCAAGTTAGTGATGAGAAGCTCAGTCAGAAGTGTGTTGTCTTGAACGGCAGCTCATCTAAAATGCTGCTTTGAGTTGGTGACAAAAACAAACATTTACGGCACTGCACTTAATGTCAGGCGTAACTGAAATGTAATTGGAATATTTTCACAATTATGTGAAAACATAAAGGAACATAACTGACATGAGGAGGATTGCTCTACGTCAGCATGGGGGCGGAGCCGGCGTCATGTCAATTCATGAAACGTTTTGTTCATGTGGTTCACTTTTTAGACTAAAGAAAAGTGTCCAAAATGAATCCATGTTAGAATGCTTGACATTATGAACTCTTTACAGATTTAGTTTAAAATTCGGTGGCTTATGAAGCTGGACGCAGGTACTCAGGCCTGTGGACCAGGGGTCAATCTCAAACGAATGGTTACCTTTGTGAGTTTCCCTTTCTGCTGCATCTCAACCATTGAAATGCAAAACTAATCAGAGAAAATCCACCCACATTCTATGCATTATTTTCTTGACGTGGTCGCCTTTCCTAATGCCACCATGAGCAACTGCGACAATATGGGTCGTAACTTCTTGTTGACTGATCTGCAGACTAGAACAACTGCAGTTCTGAAATTGGTAAAAAAAAATAAAAAATTCACCAGCTTTGGAAAATGTTACAAGAGACGCTTGGCTAAATGAGCTGATGCAAAAACAACACAAAATAAACATACTCAAATTAAAGGGTGGATATACATGTAAATAATAAATCGTAATAATAATAGAAATAATAAATATTATCTATAAAGCATTTTTCAAGATGCTGTCCAGTAATATAGTTTACAAAAACAGCAACAACAATCAATCAGGGACTTATTATACATTAAAAGCAATTCAGGTAAAATATCTTGTACCATACCATAATTTCAAAATTGATCGAAGTATCTGATTGGGACTGCATGTTGGGCCACATCGCAAAAATCCTGTAGCGAACTGTCACAGGTACAGAAACAAACAGATTATGCACTTTCCATTGGCTTCTAAGTAGCATGTTGCACATGAAAACAAATAGAAACAAATAGTTCTTTTGACATTATTTCTTCTCATATTTTTCTATGCTTTCATGTGATGCTTCATTTTTGGTGTGTTTCTTTTTAATATCTCCATTTGTTTGAGCACTGTTGTGTACGAATGGTCTTGAACATTAAGATTAAAATTCTCAAACATTTGTTATGGCAGATTGTTCTGGCGTTGGACTTACCTGAGCTGCTGGGTGTGTAGATGGGTTTGTCAGTCTGAATGAAAATGAAGCCAGACTGGAAGGAAACTAGCACAACCTTCTCGAGCAATCGACCAGGAAATTGTGCTTGAAGAGTAACATAGTGCTTTCCATTACGGTCACTGCCAATTGTGTCAGGAGGAATCTGAGAATAACAAGCAATTGGTTAAAATATGTGGCTAATGAGCTAATATTAGAGCCAGGTGTGCTGAAGCAGCGAGATCTAAGAGCTGCAGTAGACGGGTCTTTGAGCGCAGCTTCTTTAGATTTTAACGGTAACTTTCATCTATTAGTGCTGCACTACTGCCGTCTTGAGCTTGAGGCCACAGATGGAGACAAAAAAAAGGTAAACAGGACGTATTTCTGAGCTACTGGATTTGAATTAGTCTCTACATCTAGATTTTACAAGCTTTGGCATAAAAAATGTCCAATATTTAAACTGAGTTGAATGTAATTCTGCATCTTGTCATTAAAATATGTGTTACCTATTGCATAGAAATGATAGTTATGCTATAGTATGTTCTATAATGTCCCATATTTAGTTGTTATATTACTAAAAAATAAAAGTCCAGTATTTTAAATGAGTCATGCCCACTGGCATAAGATCAGTGCAGGTGCAGCAGCTGATGACAGCTGCACCTGTAAATAAATAATAAATAAATTCAAACATAACAACGTGCATCACCATGTAAACATATGCATGGCTCACAGTTGTATACATTACGACCACAATCATCAATGTATTTTATTCAGATTTTAAAATTAGTTTGTCAACAGAAAGTTGACCAAGTAACTTCAGTGTTTCATGGCTTGAAGATACACTGAAGTTACTCTTTACTCCTGAGGCCAACATCAAAATTTAGAGTGACGGAGGGAATAAAATTGACAAAAGAAATGAGAGCAGGAGACAGTTCTAATTTGGACCCAAGTTAAACCAGAATGCTTGGACCAGGAGGGAAAAGTTCATTTAGCAAGGAAAACATTTAGAGGCAGGTGACAAGTTCTGTCTCCATTTATCATCAGAAAAAGGTTTGGATAATTCCAGGAAAATGCATTTTACCACAATTTTTGCAAAGGCCTGGAAGTTTATTTGATCCGTTAGAGTCACAGATGTGGAAGTGAATGTTGTGGCTTTGGTTGGATGGCTCATCACACGTATTTCAACATCCACATTTTGATCCCGATTCACATTGTCCTGAATCTCAATGAAAATTCTTTCTTCTGTTCCGATTCTCAGCAGGTTGGGGGCCGACATCACATATCTGGAAGAAGGACCCATAGTTTAGACGTCTATCACAACAGTGTGAATGGTTCTCTATCATCTCTGACTTGGGTTTTTCCAATCCTGTAAGAATTATACTTAAGACTAAATAGACATGTATAAGTAAAACAAATGTACTTAATATAAAAGAAATTTCTTTGGAAGACACTATTTTGAAAACATTCTTTAATATCTTACCAATACAGCCCTAACAGTGCATCAATCTAACAGCTATGTGCACGGATGGCATAAAAAAAAAAATCTCCCCATGTTGTTGTGTAGTCAGCATTTCTGATCGTGACCTTGATCCAGTATTGATTAGATAAACAAAATGTTTCATCATTAAGCTGTGTTCTGTGTGTTGTCTGGTGAAATTCAGCTCTAAGTAAACAAAAAACAAGATGTGCTCCAATTTTCTCATAGATTATTAACCAAGGTGCTGTGGATTATTGTCAAAAAATACAACTCAAACGAAAATTCTGACCCAATTTCAATTTTGACATACTGCAATATATGTTACAGGGAGAAAATCAGTGACTAAAACATGGTAAAAGAGTGTAAATTGATGTTATATGGTCTGCTTGAGGCAACGGCTAAAACTTAAAAAAATATATATATTAATGTCTATAAAATTAAATCAACAGTAAATGTTATCCATTCTGCGCAAGAAAAAGCACCTTCAGTCTTTACTGTTTAAGAAAGTGTTCAATAAATGAAGAACAGTTTCAGAACCAACTGAGACATTCACATCCTAAAATAACATTTTCTAATAAAAGTACCAACACAAGCAATTCACAGAAACACCACTATAAAAAAATAGTAAAAGTAGCTTATGTCCTATTTATTATAATGTAAAAAAGCAGTTAAAGCAGCAAACAGATGATTTATCATGATTAAAAACAAGACATCAACTCAACATAATAAATATACTTCATCTAAATTCACTGTTGGAAAGTGGTTAAATATAAATATATGAATATGAGTGAGAGGCCTACAGTACTTACGTCGGAGATCCAGCAGCTGGAGAGAAAAGGGAGAAAAACGCAAGGCAGGCGATCAGCCGGAGCTGGAGCCAACACATCCTCCAATCTGATCCCGTCCCGCTCTCTGATCCCGTCCTGCTCTCTGATCCCGTCCGACTCTCTGATCCTGATCCCGTCCCGCTCTCTGAGTGGCTTCACTCGCTCTGTGGCTCCGTTAAAAACTGCTGCAATTTGTTCCTCCCATTTCTTCTGCCTCACCCAGTTACAGATTGGCGAGATTGTATAGCTGTGTTAAATTCAGTCTGGTGACTATCATACCCTGTGTGTTTTGCTAAGTGTACATGAGAATGTTGTACTGTACAAAACTTATGTTAATAAAATGAGCAACATCTTGGAATAAATGTTCAAGTCAAAGTCTTATGATGAGACGTTGACGGGCAAATGATGAAGTCATGAAGTACAAAGATAGAAAAACAAACTTAAGGTCTGCCCCTCTCCTCAGGTTTTTTGTAGTGGTGGGACTCAATTACAATATTTAATCAAATTATTTGCAGATTCTGTAGTTAATCAGTAAATTACAATTAATCTCATTTTAGCTGAAAACTATACGTTGTTAAAATAATCAGCAGTTTCAATTCAAAATCCTTTTTTGCTTCAAAATTATTGAATAAACAGACACAGGAGCACACCAAGGAAATTATGTATTTTTTTATTTCTACTATAGATTATACTACCATCAGATTGGTGCAAAAATGCTATTATAGAAATTCAACTTTCAAGTGTTTCAGGAAACCCTGATCAGTCATGTAACTAAACGTGAACTATGGTCACTAACATTAGCATGCGTGTGTCTGAGGTTCGGCGGTGTGGAAGCCATTTTAAACTGGTCTGTGTTGTTGCAACATATTTAGCATTTATAAGGTATTTTAGGCTTGAATAGCTCCTTTTATAGGGTAACTCCTTTTTGCACAGTTTGGACGCAACCATAGTGCTTTCCGGAGTCCCATCGAATCATTTACTGAAACCAAAATCGACGCCCAAGAGAAGCAACTTTGTCATCTATCAGTGTTTGCGGATGTCATTAGTGTTTAAGATTTACCAGCAGTACAGAAATAGGAAGGTTCTGGCTGCAAACTTAGTGTGAGAAAAAAAATGGGATTAATTCCAACAAAATTTTTATGACATTAAAAAAAAATAAATAAAAAATGCAATTGAGGGCACGGCGGAGGCGCAGAGGTTCAGAGGCCTCGGTCCTCTGGTCAGTCACAGGTTCGAGTTTCCGCCCATGTCTTCTCTCCCTCTCATTACCAACTTTCATGTAAATTTTTTGTCTCAAAATTCCTTAAAAACAATAATAAAATACTTTTGACATTTCTGACATTACATCTGGTCATATTTTCTTATCACTTTCCACCCTAATTTTTCACATGATTGAGATTCAAAGTCATGCTGATTTACCTTTAGAAAAGATTGTCTTCTTTACTCAGTCAATTCCTGGCAAAGAACCTCATCAACAACAAGCCTACTTTAAAGGAACAAATAATAAAACAAACATTTAAAGGTCCAGTGTCCACCTGGCAGCTACTTAAAGAGTAACTGTACCACACATCAACTTTTTTCACAGATGATAAGCTGTATAAATCGATAATGTTTTTCAGTTTTTTTCCCAATTTGAAATCTGGACCCGGGGAGGAATCGGTCTCGTCTTTTAAGTATATATAAACCTGTGTCAAGCTTTTTCAACTCTGATGTGTTCTGAAGCCAAAAAATTGGAGTATTAGAGAGCCGAGTAGGTCTACTCAGAGTATATTCTTTTTACCCGGTTTGTTAATCCTGCACACATCCACCCACTCAACACAAACAGACTTACCTCTCCACATACACTCACCTGCCCACGCCAACTCACACACATCCACCCACCCGTGCACCCTTCAATACAATATTTGAAGGTCATACAACTGAATTTTCTACAAGTTTTACTGTAACATACGACTCCATGGTGAATACCAAAGATGCCACAAGGAAGTTAACAACACAACAAAGATTGAGGCCTTGTCACTGTGACTGTCTGGCTAATTTGTTGTGTTGTTGTGTGTCCATTCACAAACAATTATCCAAACTATACATATGCAAAAGTTTAGATGATTTTCTATTTTCTTGCAGCTATTTTTTGAGTTGAGATGAAAACACATCTGGCTTACTGAATGTTATGTTTCCTAGAGTTGCCAAGAAAAATGAGTCCTTGTTGTTCCCAAAGTAAACCGCAGGAAAACACTGAATAGTCATGGACTAATTATTCAAAAAGACTTGGACTTGGTTCGTTGCTTTATTTGCTTTAGATAAAGCCTCAGATAGGCAGATAATTTACTGGCATTTTAGCGCAAACAGTACTTTGATCTGAGTGACACAACGATGGAATCAAAGTTTAAACAGTACTTTTAATATTAAATAATTAAAAATCACCTTTTCTGTTATATTTAAAGTTTTTATCTGGTAACTGTAGAAAATTTTTAAATTTTGCTGTTTTTAAAGCATGTTTGTTTCAATGCTATTGCAATGTGTATCTATTATGTACCCAAATTATTGAGGTGGCAAAATAATTAAAAAACTTGACAAAATTGTTCTTTTTCAATTGTTGAATAATACTTTTGCTCTGTAATACTCAAGAATGTCCCTTGTGTTAAACCGAGGTTTCCCAAGCCTTCTGCACACCTAATTTCAAATGATGGCTGATTAACAGGGTTTTGCTGAACATAAATCATCTAGTTCAGGGTTGGGAAACACTGTGCTAAGCTGTTGATATTAAATGGATATTAATTTGAATTCTGTGAAGTTATCTCTAAAAGCTCCCTAACTGTAGTAAAAAGGATATGTATGTGTGAGCTGTATCGGTTGCCTCAACATTTGATTTTGTGACTTGGCTGATGGTAAAATCCAGTGGACAAGCGAGTCGTAGCTATTCTTGTATATTGGTACAGTACAGACTCAACCTGACCCTAACAAAGCACTGTAGCAAAGTGAATGGTAGCACTTTTATTCTGAGTGGATTTAAATTGCTAAAACTAAAGTTTAAACAGGCTGTATGTGTCTGAATCACTATAGGATCTATTTAATTTCCAGAGCACCCAGTGACATATGTTCTTTAATACGTTAGACAACTATTTCTACTAATAGCTTCACATCACCTCACTTTGAAACCCCCCCCAAAATATTTAATGAATGTGTTTAAGAGAGCAAATAATAATTTATGTATATAATGAGAGCTGAATCAGAAAGATGAGGAAAACGGTTTCAATTCCAGACAATAATTAAAGTTGAAACACCCAAGAAATTTTTAATATTGTCACTTTTTACACTTGTCAGCAGATGTTGAAAAACTGCAAAAATGAAGCATATTTAAAATTGGACGGCTATTTTCTTGAGTTCAGTTACTGCAGACATCCAAAAACGGTGTACAGATCGACCATCTCCTCAATGCCCATGCAGGTAGATTGGTAGTCATTAAGTTGGCACTCCGATTCTGAGGGCCAGTACTCGACCCAGGTCCTCTCCCCGAGCACATACTGAAATCTAAACAGGAACAAGAACAGAAAAACGTGGAATGGTGAGTTGCCCAGCTCTCTGTGGATTGCTGGTACAAATATGGATGAACTGGCAAGGACTTATGAGCAGCTGCAAATTAGAGGATGATTATAAAGGACTATCCCCTAATGTTCAGAAACCCACGTTTTATCTCCATGAATGTCTTTGGATGATCCCATGATCAGGTAGGTTTTGCCTTTTTCTAGATTTAATGCTCGTCTGCAGTACTGATGACTGAGAAACGTGCGCAGTTTGCCAACAGCATCACCATCAATTGGTCCTGTGGTTCAAAAGCAGATAAGAGCAAAAAAGGAGAAAGAAATAGAAACAAATTTTCAGAGAATATGGCATTGCTGTAGGTGAAATATGCTGCTTTTTCACTGTAAGTGACTCAATAGCTAACTTACTATCCTTTAAGCCTTTTAAATCTCTGTATTTGAGCAAAAACACTCAAATAAGCTCAAATTCTAAATGTTTGTAGAACAAGGTAGAAAAGAATGACATATAATCGCAATAACAGATGACGCTGCACTACAATAACATTTAAATTAGTAGGTTTTTACACTAACGAGCTGTATCTTCCTACAACACAAAAGCAAGTTTAACAAAAGACATAACAGTCATGGACAGTGTCTGTAAATATTTCATGCAACTGTCACCACTTCCCTATAGGAGTGATTTAAAGTTTTGAAAATATAGGTACTCACCTTCTCTAATAACCATAACAATGCGCATTGTGTAAAGGTCTGCAGACAACTCAAAACCAGTCTCTTCCACCGTAGCTTTGTATGCTGTGTGCAGACAGTGTGGTGGTTATGAATAATCAAACTGGATGTATTTCTGTTGGGTAGGAACTTTAGCTACTTCTGGTCCACTTGTTGTTTCTTACCAAACTCTATTTTGCTCGTCTCCGTGCTCTCGCAGATCTTAGCTGTGCGCTCATCATTGCTAATTTGACCCTTTTTCTGCATACTGCAGTTCTCTAAAAAGTGATACAAAAGAGATTCTGTTCATGTATGTTGCAGATCTTTGAAAAAGTGACATTTTAAAGAGGACTACTAATAAAAATGAAGGTATCTATAAAGCAGAAGGAATGTTGTAATTAAATAATTTACCATGTCTAGCAAAACTATAGAGATTGTGAAAATGTCCAAGCTTTTTATTCAAATTTATGGAATGAACCAACACAAAGTAGTGGAAAACTGCAAAGTGGAAATATTTTACACATGGTTTACACAATAATTAGAACCCTCAATAGCAGGATCAGGATATTCAATATTTTGTGTCTATAACAAAGAAAAGCTTTTCTGCACATTGAAGCTTCAAAGTGCAGGATGATGTGCAACATACATTTTCTGCCACACAAAGATTTTTGCACGCAGGCCAAAACCTTTTTTTCTAATCTAACAAGGACGTCTTCATCAACATATCTCCTAAATTTCCTACATGGATTATCTCAAACGGAAAATGGGAATCTTTTGACTTTCTTTCATCAGTGACTTTTATGTTCCATTCTTCATTAGAGGTCAGGTGGTTAATGACTTATAATTGGTCATATGAACATATTCTGTCATCTGCACAGCTACCATAACATAACTGTGAGCAGTCTAGTGCTTTTTGTCATCAATAATGTTTGGTCTTTGCTAATACTTCACTAATATCCTGGGTCAGACTACTTCATAGATCATAGGAATAAAAATAGCAGGGTGTTTTATTAAGGGGTAATTAAATAAAAGGGGGCAAAATGCACATGCTGGCCACACTTTTCAGATATAAATATTTTAATATCAACTAATTCACTCGTCTTCTTCCAATTCACAAACTTACATTGCTTTGTGTCAATGTGTAATAAAATTTGATACAGTAAGTCTGGTTTTTAGATGAAAAAGGACGATTTTGCTAACTTGTTCAGAAAAATTTCAGCTTTTGGGAATGCAGGAAAGTAAACTGTGTGTTTTTCCAACCTAAAATCCTCATGCAAACTATTCTTGTTTACCTTCTGCACAGGTGCATTCATTATCTGTACAGAGCTGGAGCAGTTTTCCTCCTTTCCTCTCTGGATGGTAGAATTTCACACACGGTGTTTCTGAAATAGAAGACAAAAAACCAAACATATTTAAAACAAATGTATCCTTATAATTAGAATAGAATAGAATAGAATAAAGTAGACATGTCCCTTATTGTCCCACAATAGAGATTTTCTGGCACAGCAGCAGGTTAGGTAAGTGGGAACATGAATATTTATATAAATTTAAAGCGTCAGAAAAATTATTTTGTAGAGAAAAACTCAGATTACAAGAAATGTGCAGCTGAGCAGGTTAAGATAAAAAAAAAAAAACTACAGCCCATCCCTTTGAAAACTTACGCTCATAGTACTCATAGACAGACACGGCTGCTGGTTGTAAGACGCCAACTTTCATTGTCTGATGGATCCTAAAGCTGATCTCCTCTGGTCGTGTGTGTGAAACCTGGTGAGAGATTTCAAAATAAGTGAGGAAGACTAATGAATAATCCAACATGTAGTAAAGAAAAAAAAA
>CAEFZX010009319.1:1855-70646 GCA_903066825.1 Alfaro cultratus
TATCTATCTATCTATCTATCTATCTATCTATCTATCTATCTATCTATCTATCTATCTATCTATCTATCTATCTATCTTTTAGTGCAGTTTTCCTTCTATCAGTTCTGTGAGGTTCGTTATTTCTCCCTCTAGTGGTGGTACTGACAGAAAAACGAATAAATCATTACACAAAAAGTTGTTCAAAAAAATATTCTAAGGGTTTAGATGTTTAATCAATGTAACATTTGTTCTTTCTAACAATTAAAATTACACCACTGACTGGTGTGGGAGACTTATTCAAGAGCCATAATTTATTGCTTGTACTGGTGAATTTTCAATGAACAATGAATTTCAATATAATAATACTTTGTGTATAACACAAAGGAAAAGATATACAAATAGAAAATGAAGATTAAAACTACAAATATTTTCCCTCTAATGATAAATCCCCCTATTTTTACTTTTCAGACTCAGTCACCGAATAAGTGGTGTATTTACATGTATTTGAGTATGTAAATTTAATAGTAAGGTATTGTATTTACACTTAAAAACATGAAAGTCTTTATTATTGTTATGTTTTGTTGGTGAAATGTATGTCTGAAATAAATCATCATCATCATCATCATCATCATCATCATCAGGAAAATGTTTCTTTCTGCATATAAGAAAATGAAGATTCAAAATGTAATCTAAATGTAATAAAAATTCAAATTTAACGCTCACTTGTCTCTCAGGAGTTGAAAGGAAGAAGCTTGAGGCTTGAGAGTCAAGTTTTCTGCTCAGTCTGAAATGGCGAGCAGTTCTGGTCTCTCCTGGTTCTTTTAAGTGTTCGTTTGCTCCTGTTATTAAATTTGGAACCAGGCGATCTGCTTAAAGAAAGTCACTGAGGGATGCTGAACACATTCCAGGTGTGGAGGAAAATCGAATCAAAAATCTCACGGGAACGTCAGACAAAAATTAGATGAGTGCAGGAAGGTGCATGATGCAAACAAAAGCATTTATCATAATAGAGTCTGACACTGTGATCCTTCCTCTTATTGAGTTTGTCAGGCAATAATTCTTGCTGGTTCAGGTCCTTTTCTGTGTCTCCTGACAGAGTCCGATATCGGCTAACTCAGGATCTGTCTCAAGGGCTGACTCAACCAATCAGGAATTGACTTTGGAAAATTAGAAACATTTATTTTATTGTTTTTTTTTCTGATGAGATGAGAGAGATGAGTTTTAACATTACTCATTGAATACAGAAGACAGAGTTAATTTTTTGTCACTGAAGGTTTAACCCATCAACAAATATTTACAGCTAAACAGTCATTATTTGAAACATTTTTGTGTATGAAACACACCCAGTGTCTGGTTCAATGGATTGAAGGTCATAAAAAATAATTTTTTTTTGAAGATTTGGAGTGATGCCATTTGCAGGTAAGTGTACTCTCTTGCTCAGTTTGAAGAGCCGTGGTAAAAGCACTGAAATGTCTGTGTAAAGTCAGTTTTGATGTTTTCTTTACACATTGACCCAAAATTGGAAAAAAGATCAACTTGTCATCTTTTCATGGACTTTTCCACTTCATCACTTAACTAGAATCATAAATCTAGAGTAGATTATCGTTTTTTCCTCAGAAATGGTTGGCATATCCAGAAAAATTACATGTTAGGTTTGACTGGTGCAGCTCTCTCTAACCATATTATTTATTTCTGCGAATGCAAATGCATTTAAAAGTCGGAAGCATTTTTGCTTCTTTCCAAATGCAACTATTATCTTGTATGATCCAAACCACAAACTCTGGTTTGATCATACTGACACACAGGCTAAAGGTGTTGATGAAGCAGCAAAAAGGAGCAGAATGCTTAGTCAACAGAAAGAGTAATTCAGAAGTGATTTCCTTTGGGTGACGGTGCAAGTCCATTTCGAAAAAGAACATCAAGACTCTTGACCTCAATAGATATCCGGGTGTTTTAATCCATCTACTGCAGCACATATGAGGCACTCCCACACCTGGAAGATGCTTGCTAAAAGATCCCTGACCCCTGATGCCTGTTTTATTTTAATGTACAGAGGCTTTAAATCACATCAGAGCTTCATTTTCATCATCTGCAGGCCTCAGGTTGGATTAATGGCACAAAGTCTAAATGGTTATATCCCACTAAATGAAATATTTATTCAGCTATGAAATTATAGATAATTATTATCACATTTTTTATTGGTCCCGGTGAAACAGACAATTAAGAGGAGGAATTATGAGAAATTAGGAGGAAAGTTGCAGTGCTTGGGCTTTCATTCGCTCTATTATGCTAAGGAGAACAGCTCACTTTGTCTAAGGTTCACTTTGAGCAAAAGGTAACTGCAAATTTATGCAGCGTTGTTCTGATTCAGTGACAAAACATTTTCAGTCCTGATAGTGGTTCTCTTCGACAATGGACAGACTCCATAAAGCGGGGCAAGATTAGTCACTGACTTTCATGAATGTCATGAATAAAAGTAAAATGTAACCTGTAGTGGAATTTGCAGTAATTGTTCAGATCACTGTATTCTTGTACAGGACTTTTTTTTTTTTTAAATATAAAAAGCTGAATTTGTAAAAATGCACTGTACTCCAATTTAGATGTACAAGCATTGATTTATGTTTGGTTTTTATTCCTGACTGGACACTTTTCCCAGTTTGTTATTTTGTTTATTGTAGTTATTGATTCAGTATATTTATTATTGATGGATCAAATAAATCCTCACACATCTTTAAATTAGTAACTGAATTATGGGCAGATGTAGAAAAAATATTTTAAGAAGATTTTTGACAGATGAAGAAGCGGATTTAAACCTATAATATTCATGTACATCAATGTTATTTGAAGGTGCCATCAAATATGTCGCAGAAGAATGCACCACAGATTAGGAAGCTAACAGTTATGATTTTTAGAGCAGCTGGGACACTAAGGCAGATTTCTGAAACTTCAATCCACAAGGGTTGGTTTTCCTTCAACTTTTTAAATGTGTTATACATGCAATCTAACAATGTACAATTATACCCACAGCAATAGTTTGCTGCCCTTTTAGCACATGCTAAGATTTGAATTACAGGAACAGATTAAGAATTAAATAATTAAGAACTCTGTTGAGAAGGAGACAATACAGCGATTAGAGTCACAACAAGCAAAAAAGTTTATAAAAGTAAAAAAAAACAACTGTTTAAACATGAAAACTTTCATTTAATTACACCATTTGGACTGTTTTTCTGTGCATGTCTTTGTCCCAGTTGTTCTTAGAGTTACTCAAACATGACTTATTCAGCTGCAGGTCATATGGAGACAGGATACCTGACCTGTGTGAAAAGCTCACCCTTCTGCAGCAGTCTGCACCTGCTTTTGCTGCTGTTCCTCCCCTAGTGTCCCTGATATCTGAGTCAACAGAGCTTTCAGGCATGCCACATTGAGCAGAAGAGCTATTTACGTTGAGCAAAAGATTTAGGGGCAATCTAACTCTAAGTGCCACACTCAAGGACATGATGGCACGCCAAGCAAGATTTGACCCTCTGTTTTCCAGTTTTTTCCAGAAAGTGGGATGATAAATTGATGCTGAGCTAATCTGGTTGAAAATTTTTATTTTCTGTTTGAGAATGAGATACTAGCTTGCATGCACTAGCAGCCTAATTGACCTGTTGGTTTTTTATTTCATAAACAAGAGTGTTTTATGGCTGAATGATGCTCCTTGCGAATGCAAAAATGAGTAGCGGGCTTTCTGATTGTGTTTTGAATTTTGACAGCACAAAAAAAAAAAGATTTATTGACTACCTCACAAGAGGATTTTAGAAATATCTGAACATAGGCAGCATCAATTCCGGGAAAATTCTTTACATAAGTTTGTTTTGTTTTCCTGCTGTGCCAGTCAGTCTGCTGTCACTTGCAATAAGGACTGATCTACACTGACTGGCATTTTCAGGACAACGTTTTGTGTTACTGTTTTTTGAAATATTTTTTTGTGTTGGTGGGTTTATAAAGGTCATGTGGTTCTGTTTTACTGGAAGGCTTGAGACAAAATAACATGTTCAAATCCATACATCTTGCAGTCTGAGAGCTGAGGTGTTTGTTGTGCTCATGAGACATTGTTTGTGTTTGAATTTAATGTGAGGAAATACCAATAATAATAATAATAAGTTATTCGCCTCACAGGTTCCCTTCACTTTTGACCAAGGAGAGGACACAGCATGTTTGTGTGGACATGAACAGGTTCTTGTAAAGTGAACCCACGAGCCATTCATTATTCATCGTGATCAAGCATTGTGTCTGCTTGGAAGGACCTTACAAATTTGGCTTGACTCCTTGAGTGTCTGCTTCTGCTGCCAAGCCTTTCTCTTAAGACCCCAACGTCAGCCCACATGAAACAATCTATGCTCGGGTATTTGTGCACAGAATCCTATGCGGAGAAAATCAGCTGCTTATCTGTTTCTGATTAAACTGAGTGCAACAAATAGAAAAAGTAAAATATGCATGATATATTTGGTGTGGTTGACTAAGACTTTAATAGCGAAATGTAACGGGCTGTTACATCATGCAAATGTTTTTCATGCATTCTTTGGATATGAACGCAAAGTGAAACATCAAATGGTAATAAAGAAAATATAAGCAGGGGTTTTATTCTGGATTAATCAGTCGGTTGCACATTTGCATGTTTAGCATCAAATTCTTTGCAAGCAGAAACAATATTCTGCAGCCTTTCTGTGTCTTGTGCAGTGAGGAACAAATAACAGCTCCTAGAGTAGCATTTGTAGAGTTTCAAACAGTTTGTGATCTTGTGATTTACCTTCTACTTTAATTAAGCCGAGGGATTGACAAGACAAGCTGTCTTTTAAAGATAAAGAGATGAAATGTGACATCACTCAGTGCTTTGCACTATTGATTTGGAGATTTGTCTCCAGGCTTCTGGAGCCAGAAATAATATGCAGAGAATTGAGTTCAGTGCAACAGTCAAGGACAAAGAAAAAAGTCTGGCTGTTAATGTATAAATCCTCTGGTTCTTTGGCTCTAAAATCTTACAAGTATAGACATCCCCCCAAAGACTGCTTTATTATTTATCTAAACCATTTATAATATTAGTATTCCTCTTTTCTGCATGCTTAAGAAGGAGCAAGTCAAAGTGTGTACTTAGATAATCCTGCCATATTAAAGGATAATGGCTGTATTATATTTTTACTTTTTACAACTTTAAACCCATATTTTGTTTTCATATTGCAAAGCAGAAATAGAACAAGAAAAAAAATATCTCTTTTGCCCTAACTATTCCTGATTAAAGGAATAGGACTGTTTGTCCTATTATTAAGTGTATTTTTTTGTTTCTCTTTTAAACAGATTTATGGTTGTACTTTTATTTTTTGCATTTGAAATGAATATGAATTCTGTATTTTTACATCCAAGCAAACTTAAAGTAAACAAAACAAAACAAACAAAACAAAAACAATTGAACACAATTTACTACCTGTTTTAACAAGACCAGCAGATTGTATCAGTGGGACTCTCCTTTGACATCCCTAAAGGTCAGAGCATATTTAGAGGATAGAATATATTTTGAAAAGTTCACGGTGGTGTGCACTCTTAGAAAGCCTTTAAGAAAGAAAGAGGCCCACAGCATCACAAATCCCCCGCCATACATGACTCTCTATTGTTTCAGTGGCGCAGCAGCAAGCCATAGGAAAATGAGACTCCACAAAAACCACTTTATTTCCTCACATAAAACCCAAGTAACCTACAGCATGCATTGCAAGATAAGTAACAACACTGTTCCAATTAAAGTCCCAGTGGCATTTACTTTTGTGATTATGAATAGATTTTCTTTTCTGGCATTTCTCCCAATCATCCAGATGGGCACAGAAATGTTTAATGATCGTTATGGAGAATCAGTGACCTCCAGAAGTCACTATTTACTGCAGTTATCATTCAATAAAATTAGGGATTTTTAGGTTGATTCCCCTTCTCCTCCCTGTGCCAAGCGGAGAAAAAAACTTGGTTTTGAGCCCCTTTTTTCATCTAATTTAAACTTTTTATTTTCAGCTTTGCTTGTAAATACCAATTAAATTTTATCCCAAATCTTCATCACGAAACCGAATCTATAACTAAACTAAAGCTTTAGCTTAGAATTCAACAGAAAAGACAAAAAGATAATTGAAAATATGTTTTTTATTTTGCTGATTAATTTGATATTTCACACAATTTCCTTACAGTCATGTCTTTTCTTTTGCTTAATTTGTTCACTGTTTTCCAAAATGTGTAAAATGAATCTATGTGCAACATCATGTTGCCGTTTCACATTTATAATCAGTATCTGTTTCCCAAATCCCCCTGAAACAAAATGAAATACATCTTGTTAATTAATCTGCTGGTTTCAGTCCTTTAATTCCTGCTCTGACTAAAATATTCAGTTTGCTCACCTACATTTTCTTCTCTGTGTATAATCAGACGCCTGGAGCAGAAGGAGTGGATTGATGGAAACTGGCTGGTTTTTGGAGTTTCACTGGTGCGAGTTCATTTGCATCAAATTAACCTTTCTTAATAACTCAAAATAGGGTGTGAACTAAATTAACTGTGTCCCTGAATGCAACAACTTTCTGTGCTTGCTAATGTAACTGAATTGCAACAAAACAAACAAGAAAAAACTCACAACATAATTATTTAGCAGCTGCCTCCATCTCACCAGATATTGCAATCAGTCCTAGAGAAACTTGGATAGAGAAACAATGTATCATATCTTATGTGTGGCTTTTTTCTGCCTGAATATAAACACATTGAATGAGCAAATCATCTGTTCATCATCAAACATCACCGGATTGTTTGGTGGGAACTTTGGTGGCTGCCCAGAAATCCTTAGCGCTCCACTTCAAAAACTAGAAATTATCCCATAATTCTTTTTTTACATGTCGCCTAACAAGTAGCTTCACATGTTTTTTAAATGGATCTTCTTATCACCTGAAGCTTCAGAAGTGTGACATGTGGCTGAATATTCGACCAGACACAGAGGTTTTTTTTGACTGTCATCAGAATCTGATTTGGGTGTTGAAATGTGGGAAGCAGCAGTTTGGATAAATCCGCAAAGAGCTCCTGGCTGCTATTCTTAATCTTCAAGCTCTGAAAAATACACTTTCTGTTCCCGCCACAGGGTAAAAGATGAGCAGCTCCAATTTACCACTCCCAGCAGAGCTGCTTAACATGCTGGATCTCTTAACACTAACGTATAAAGTGTTTTTTTTCCCTCTGCCTATTTCTGGCCTGAACATGGTATCCTCAAAGCAACACCTCAGGATCTCTCTGTGCTCAGTCAAGAAACAGCTCATCACAAAATATTCCACAGCATGACATTTTTAATTAAGTTTCTTAACTGGATGATGCTAAATCAGACCCCGAAATATAGTTGAGACAGTTTGCAGATTAAACAGGTGTGATATAAGTGAAGTTTCCCCGTTTTTGTTTTGAAATAGCCATACAGCAGACATTTAAAAATTTTCATCAGCTTTAAAAGATCTTAAATATTTCAAAATAGATGCTTTAATTAATGAATATGTTTTACTAATTCCGAAAGAAAGCCAGGAAAATGTCGAGGTCTCCCTTAGATTTACTCCAAGACAATAAATAACCTTGTACCTTTTGAAAAGTCTTGCAGTAATAATTAACCATCCATCTCTACTGGGTAACTGCATAAACGTTGGCTGCAAGAACACACACACACACACACACACACACACACACACACACACACACACACATACACACACACACACACACACACAGCGCTGTAAAAAAAAAAAAAGAATTGTCACAATTAAATGCTCCAGAGGAAAAACAATTGTAACATCAGAGAATGAACAGAAAAGACAAAATGCAGTTTTCAAATGATGATTTTAAGTTATTAAAGCTGCAGTACTTTTTATAAAATATATATATATATTTTTTTTGTTAAAACCTTGAGCATGAAGTGACACTTCTAAGTACAGCTTTAAGTTTTAAAAGTGATCTAAACGATCTTGGTCATATATGTGGAAAAATTGATTAATCTTCTTACCAACCTTGGTGGCCACAATTATGATGACTTGCAGTGAGGCTTTTGCATCAATGGGTGCATCTGTGCCTATTGTTCTTTTGAGAATGTGTTTAGTTAAGTCACACTGAAGTTTTTTTTGGGAATGAAGGGTCAGTTTAAGGTTATGTTTCAGCATCTGAATTAGATTTAAAGAGGCAGTATTATGTTCTTTCCAGGCACATTGTGCCATTTTGTAGCACAGTCCAGTAACTGTTACCTTCAGTTGTTACAACAATGCTGTATATATCAAATATGACTTAAAAAAAACTGACTATGTAATTTAACGCCTTGAAATTGGGCCTCTGTCTCTTTAAAAACTCCTGCTCTTTCAGGAAGTCATATCAACATCGCTCCTCTGTTAACCCTTTAACAAAGTTTTCCCAGTGTTGCACTGAGAAGTAGCTGGTATAAGGAGCTTATCAGATGTGTAGTTCCACCAGGTGTTTGCTAATTGCTGCTGGCTAGTCTGAAGGAGCTGGGTTGGGGTGGGCTGCAACTTGAGGAGGAAGTTCGGAAACTTGGAAACTGCAACTTCGAGGAGGAGGTTCATCCTCTAAGACGGCGCTCGGTATCCCGCCAAGTTTTTTGCACAGCTGAATGTTTGACGCGAGAAATTATTCATGAAAGAATCAAGGGAACGCTCCAGGTATGTTTTTATGAGGGAATAACCTTATAACATGACGTACACCTCAAAAAGTTGATTTTGCAAAATACTGCTCCTTTAAGTCTGAACTTAAAGGGCCGTTACGCAGTGGACTCCATGGTGCGCTACAGACAATTTTCCTGCTGCTTAACCCAAGTGTGCTTGAGCTAAATCTCATGAACTGATGACCTTCAGGATATCTGGCTACAGCAGAATTCATGGAGCAGAATAAATTGGTTTTGCTCCATGTAATTGGTCCCATCAATTATTTTGTTGTGAGGAAATGTGAAGCAGGCCTTTGTATTTTATTTAATTTTATATTTTTTTGCAGTGAGCAGTGGATCTTTCCCATGATGCCCTTTCTTGATGTTAAATCATGAACAGCAATCTAAACTGAGGCAAGTGAGGCCTGCAGTTGTTGAAATGTTTTGTGACCTCCTGGATGAGCACTCAAGGCGCTTTTGAAGTAGCTTGAATGTGGTCAATTTTTTTGCATTTACATAAGTTGTTAAGGTCAATATGAAAACTTACTTGATGATCTGAAACATTTAGGTGTGACAAATAGAAAAGGAGAAAGAATTTGTTAATGGAGTTAATAAATTTCCAACAAAGTAGAACAACAAAGCATTTCTGCTTCGTCACTCTACTTCACAATTCTGCTTTGGCCTCAAAACAAAGTAAATCATTTCAGAACTTAGTTACAAAATGAAATGGGCTGAGTGAATACAAATGAATTGAGAAGCCACATGGCGACAGACTCCAACCATGCCACAACACCTGACTCTCCTCGTAAGAAATTTTTAAAAATATTTTGTCTTTTCCTGAATTTCTTTGAAATGTTCTGTTGAAGACAATGTGCTTAACAAATGAACTGCCTTACTTCACAATTTTTATTTTTGCCTCTCCCTTTTTTGTTGCAACAAAACAACAGTAATTTCTTCTTTTAGTACCAATAATTATTGTGTCTTATCTGGTAAAATAACTAATTTAATGATCCTAACCTAACATTCCAATTTTTGTTTGGTGTGTGTATCTGCAGCTGAACTATCCTGTCCTCATTGCAGCCATTTTCATCTGCAGCATCGGGGGGACATTTCAGTATGGATTCAGTATTTCTGTGATGACTTCCCCCTCTCAAGCAAGTAGAATGATTTCCAAAAAAGTTAGGATTTGAAAGTTGTCAAACTCCTTGACCACCGGGGTCCTGTAACTTTTAGATGTGTCACTCTGTCACCACGTCTGAATCAAATGATTAGGTCATTAATTGAGGAGGGAATTCGGTCTTTTAAACCAGATATGTTGGATTTGGGACACCAGATTAATTTTGATGTGTGCAATTTATGAATACCTGTGTGTTTTCCTATTGCAGTTCATAAAAGAGCTGGTGAATAAAAGCTGTGTGGAAAGATACGACCGAATCTTAATGGACTGGGAGGTGTCTCTCATCTGGTCCTTCACTGTGTCTATTTTCTGCATCGGGGGTTTGCTGGGATCACTGATCGCAAGTTCTATCAGTTCAAGATTTGGCAGGTTGGGACACAATTACAGCTTCAGTCAGCGTTTTGATTCAATGCTGCTGATTGTAGCTAGATACCCTGTGTTGTCTCCACCCCAGAAAGCGCTGTCTTCTACTAAATAATCTTTGGGCTATATTAGGAGCCATATTGATAATCTCAAGCCGAACAGCCAATTCCTTTGAGATGATAATGGTCGGAAGATTTCTCTACGGCATCAATGCAGGTAATCCCCCAAACCCTTCCACATTATATTCCCATTTATTCTATTTCACAAACAGTTTGAGTGTTGCAACTGGTTTGTGTTCAGGAGTTGGTCTCTCAGCTCAAGCGATGTATCTCACTGAATCCTCTCCTAAGAATCTGAGAGCGATGGTGGGCGTCACCATTGCGACTGCTTTAGCCATCGGGAAGTTCTGTGGTCAGCTGCTGGGGATCAGGTGAGCTGAACTGGGTCAAATGAACAATCCAGTATGGATCTATGGTCATGTCTTGGTCTATTTTATTGACACCGGGCCTCATAGAAATACAATAGTGCGAAAAGTCCTGTATTTCCAGGAGCTATCAGTGTCTGTCATATTTTTTTAAGTCTTTCTTATGGTGTTTTTTTTTTTTTTTTTTTTTTTTACATAGAAAACATGACATAATAGTTAGAAAATTATTTAGATTTGTTCCCTGTATCCCTCGCCGCTCTATACCTCATCTACCCTCTATTACCTGGGCAGACTCTGCACAATAAGCCTGTCATTTGTATTTAGATCGTTTTAGTGTTTTCTCATTAGGGTCTCTCCATCTTAGCTCTTTCCTTTGTGTCGTGTTAAATTCTTCCTTGTGTCTTGTTCGTTGTCTGCTGGATTAGGTTGTCGGTCTTGTTATTGTGTAATTCCCTTCGTTGGTTCTGTAATCATGATCCTCCTGAGTTCCTGTCTGCACTTTGATCCAACATGTTACATATGCTGATATGTTCAGGTGCAAGAACTGGTTGGAAAATGAATGAATAAGCAGCCTTAAATAAAATCCATTGTTTTCTTGTGGCTGAAAAAATATTTTTATCAATAAATCAGATATTTCTCTCAGACAAAGAATGGATCAGTGCTTACATCTAACATGTTTAATTGACATCAGTACATCTAACTAAAGTTGAGTTAGTCAACTTCTGGCCCAATTCAGCCCTCATTCTCCTGACAGAATGCTTTCTTATTTAACTGGACTTGTTAATGATTCTGAACTTTGTGTGTTTGATGACCAGACTGTTGCTTCATCTCAAAGTGACTTTTCCCCTTATACAGGGAGTTGCTTGGCACAGAAAAGAGCTGGCCCTGGCTGCTTGGTTTCAATGGCTTCACTGCATTGTTCCAGCTCTGCACTCTGCCTCTCCTGCCAGAGTCTCCCAGGTTCCTGCTGCTGGAAAGAGGAGACCTCCAGGCCTCTGAGAATGGTTTGATATGTCGTTTTCCTGCCCTGAAATGATCTGTTCCACAATACATTTTCCTTCATTTTGTCACTATTTGAAAGCAGCTGGACCTGAATGCACCGTTTTCTCATTCTTGCTCAGCTTTTAGGAAACTATGGGGCAAAAAAGATTACAGCAAGGAAGTTGTAGAGATGCTGGAGGAGAAAGCAGCTCTGCAGAGCATCCGAAGCTGCTCGGTTCTGGAGCTAATTCAGAACCGAACAGTTCGCTGGCAGCTCCTCACCATTGTTATCGTCTTCACCGCGCTGCAGTTCTGTGGCATCAATGCTGTGAGTTATGCACATAAATGTAAATAGCCTTGATTTACTCTGCACACAGAGAGCCTTTTTATTGTGAGCAGAATTGATTATCTGTGCTTGTATGAATTTCCAAAGCATGAAATTACTCACTACACTCACTTTAACCAACCAAATAATAAGGGCCCAAGTGGAGATGCACCAATTAGATTTTATGATTTCTGATCTCCTGTCACCAGTTTTTGAAATTCTGACCTGAGGATTTTAGCTCATTTTAGTTTTTTTATTAAATAAAATTATAAATTTATATAAAATTTTAACTGACTTAACAGTCATCTGTCTATTTTTCAGTGAAAATCTACAGTAATGTCATAGAGCAAAGGTATCTATCATGTATGAAAGTAAATGAGAACTGATACAGTTCATTTTAAGTAATTTTTATCAATAGATTATGGCTCGCTTTTAACTTTTTAATATTTTTTCCCACTCCTAAAAAGGACAAATCATCTCACAAAATGTTTTTTAAATAAAATCCTTTCAAAATAGTTACAAGTTTCAGGTTGTTAAATTGTTTATTCATTTATTCTAAACGTAAAGAACATTGAAATGCCTTTGTGTCTAAAACTATCCAATGGTGGCATCACTTTCTGTGCTTAAGAGGGATTTTCACAATTATACCAACATTTAAGTTAAACCATCACTGATCAGCTGGCCAAGCTTAAAATCTAACAAGTCCAGTCCCACCTAATTTCTCTCAGTGCATCTCTGCAAATATGATGTTCTAAATTAAATCTAATATGTTCAAATGTTTCTCTTCAGGTGTATTTTTACTCTTTTGATGTATTTCGAGCTGCAGGGATCCAAGAACACAGGTTAGCATACGCTGCCTTGGGGACAGGCCTCTGTGAATTAACCACCTCTATAGCCTGTGTAAGTCCTCCTTCACTGATTTTCACTTATTATTTATTAACATTGTTCTATTCAGTAACTTTAGGTAAAACATCCTGACAGCTTATGTTTAATATCGTACTATTTTCCTTTTATCACATCTAAATCTTGTGTTTCAATTTAAGCTGCTCTGAATGTGTTTGTATGTGTTGATAGCGCCTCCATGTGGTCAGTGAGAGCTGAACATTGCATTAAGCTGTTAAATCTATATTAAATTTGCAGTTCATGATAATTGAGAGCATGGGCAGAAGGGACCTGATGTTCAGAGGTTACATAGGAATGGCCGCATCTCTGGCCCTCCTCTCTGTCACTGTTTACTTTCAGGTGAGTTTATAAAAAAATCCCAAAACAGATATATCTAGTGTGTATTTCTTCACAATTTCTTCCTCTGTGTGATATGACACCAGTAAGAGGGATAAAATATGATCTTGTTCTCTGCAGAAAACTGTCTGGTGGCTGCCGTACTGCAGCATGGTTCTCGTTTTCGTCTTCATTTTCTTCTTTTCCAGTGGACCAGGTGTGTCTGTTTCACAATGCGCCATTAGATTTTACTCATTTCTAAATTAAAAGCTTTCCATAACACATTCTACTACTCTGATTTTTTATCCTAAGCTGCAACGACGATTCCTATTCCAGGGGATATTTTAACTCAGTCGTTTAAATCAGCTGGCTACACGGTCGGATGCACATTGAACTGGACCTGCCTGTTTGTTCTGGGGTCACTTTTCCCCATCATGGTGGTGAGTGCCTCAGCATCAAAATGTCTGTATCCTCAGCTACACTTCAGATGTGTTAGCTTGTAAATTAATCTACAATTTCAAATGTTTCCAGGAGAATCTTGGTAATTTTTGCTTCCTCATATTCATGGCTGTTTGCCTCATCTGTGGGCTTCATGTGAGGCTCAACATGCCGGAGACCAAAGCTCGAACAGCGCTGGAAGTATCTGCTGAGTTTGACAGGATGCATGCCAAAGATAAAACCTCACAGAAGAAAAACTCATCTAAAATCTGTGAAATCAAAACCCAAGAGACCAAATTATGATGCAGTGTTTGGCAAAGCTTACAGCTACTACATAAGAGCTATATTTTGAGTTTAGTTCAGTGATCAGTTTTTTTCCTAAAAGGTGTAAGTAAAAGAAACTGATATTTGAGGGAAATATTGATGAAAAAAAAAATCATTTCACCAATTTTCATTGTAATAGTTCTGCTCTTGTACAGTGTCTTTACTCAAAACATATATGTGATGAATATGTGAATTTCAGAATTTAAAAATATACATAGTTTCAATTTATTAAACAATACATGTCATTATAAATAAAATACAAAGTATGTTCTTGTTCATAAAATTGATAGGATTGTGACATCAATTCTGTTTG
The DNA here is from genome assembly GCA_903066825.1 of Alfaro cultratus. Taxonomy (NCBI): domain Eukaryota; kingdom Metazoa; phylum Chordata; class Actinopteri; order Cyprinodontiformes; family Poeciliidae; genus Alfaro; species Alfaro cultratus. Next base: position 16,081 of record CAEFZX010009319.1, read on the forward strand.
TTGAATTCATAGATAATGTGTTCATACAAACATGGGAGAAACATTTAATCCCTTTTAAATGCAGTCATTTGAATGTTAAGTTCTTGTAAGATCCCATCGCTGCATTTCAGCAGGTGGATTCATAGGAGGGTCCAAATGCAGTCGAGACAGCGGCAGATCATCAACATGATCTGCCGCTGTTATAAAGTTATCAGTTAATGCCTGATAACTTTGTCTTTATCAGGCAGAGATTAAGGAAGATGTTACATTCCTTGGGAATTTGGTTTTTGATTTTGTTCGTAAGTGATCTTTTTTTGTGTGTGTCATTTATGTTTAACATTTATGTCTTGCCATGATAAGTTAATTTTATTGTGTTAATTATTGTTGTTACGGTTTTACTTGCTATATATGTTCATTCCTTTGGATTGAATTTTTCCAGTTTTTTTAAGATTATAAAAAGCATTCACCTCTTTGGATGTTTTATTTTTAAATTGCTTTTGCTAAATATTCGTGATCAACAAAATTTAGCTGTTTAATGTCAAAGTGAAAATTGATTCCTATAAAATGTCAACAGATAAATAAAAATATGCAATATAAACTAAGTGATTGCATGAATATTCACTGCTTTCAGTATTTAGTGGATGCATGTTTGGTTTCTATCAGGTTTGTACATCTGTACACATCAGTTTTTCTTCATTCTTCCTTGTTACAGCTCTCTCACGCTGTGTGTGGATCAGCTGTGAACTCCTGTACAGCAGAGTAAGCTGAACAAGTTTGTGTTTGTCTCTGTTACAGTCACGTTTTTCACACTCGATCTAAAACATTTAAGGCTAGTCAGCTGATTGATTACTAGTGGCAAACAGTAGTCAAACAATTTTGTGCTCCAAACTTTGTGGCTCCAGTTTGGTGATGCCCCCTTCTCATTGTAACCTGACTTTGCACCAAGAGGTAACAAGGCTGGTGTGGAAGAAACTCAAATATTTTTAAAGAGTCATGAGTTTGGCTTTGTGGAGCACTGTTGGGGTAAATTTGAGTAAAGACTGCAAGCCAGGCCTTATTGTCCAACATCAGTGTCTGACCTCACAAATGACCTGTGGAAAGAATGATCATAAATGTGCTTAATTACACTTCTTATCCTGTAGCTGCTGCAGGGTTTCTATTATTTTTAAACACAATAGATTTAGAATCAACTAATTTCATTTGAGTAAATTCTTCTGGCAAACAGAGTAAGATTAGATGCCATCTAATTTTTATTAAAAAGAGCGTTTCTTCTGACAACCATTCCAAAATGTCACATTGTACTTGTTATATCTCACATATCATGACTGTCATTATTCATCATGTTAATTTAGGCCTGTCAGCTGTAGCTACAGAGGTTTATTTTATTGTCTGACTGCAGGCAGGGATGGCCACTGCTGTGATGATTGGCAGCCGTCTGAAACACTTTCTACTAGTGAAGAATGATGGACATCAAATTCTGTGAAAAAGGCCTTCCAACCCTTCTTGTATTGGTGTGCAGCAATTATTGCTTCTCTAAGATCATTCATGACATCTGACTCCTTCAGTGGAGATGATCACTTTTGCTGATTTTTAATGACCTTCATTTCCTCATAATTTCAAGAAACACAGCAAGGGTGTTACATTTAGCTATGACTGCAAATTTACTATTTTGCTTCCTCTTTCACTATGGCAATAAATAATCTATATCTTTCAGTTAGTATTATGTCAGGCAGACAATGGAGCCATGTCGATCTCATCAGTGAGCTCTACATTTAAGATGTATTAATTCCTTTATGTTATTCATATATTATTCTTCAGGCAAATTAAGGTCCCTCTGTCCCTTAGAGCTCACAGCAATCTGAAAGTGACATTTTCAGGCGATTAGTGGCAAATAAAGAGCTTTGTTCCTTCCTTAAGGCTCTAGAAATAAGTTTACACAAACAATCCTCTGAAGAATGAAGCAATGGTTTTGTAATGCTATTTCTTTAATGAATTAGGTAATACAGAAAGTGGCAGTTTTACACCATGCCTCTCTATGAAAATATGATGTGTAGAAAAAGTACTTTTCGAACATAAAAAAGCCTTATGAACATGTCGTTCTCTTTGGGTCTATTATGCGCAAAACAAGCCTTTTCAAAACAATTAACTCCCGGTCAACTTTTAATTTTAGATGTACTTTAACAAGTGTGACGTGTAAAGTAAACATGTTTCCACCACAACTTACTACCACAGCGAAGTCTGACAAGTTGTAAGAGTACTCAAAGTTGCTCTTACTTTCCCAGTGGGAAGTTTGATTTTGGGGGCTGCACAGTGGTGCATTTGGTAGCACTGTTGCCTTGCAGCAAGAAGTTCTTGGGTTCGATTCCCGGCCCGGGGTCTTTCTGCACGGAGTTTGCATGTTCTCCCTGTGCATNATGGTTGTTTGTCCTGTTTGTCTCTGTGTTGCCCTGCGACAGACTGGCGACCTGTCCAGGGTGACCCTGCCTCTCGCCCGGAACGTAGCTGGAGAAAGGCACCAGCAGCTACCGACCCCATTAGGGACAAGAGTGTAAAGAAAATGGATGGATGGATGGAAGTTTGATTTTGGAGGGCACTCCAGCCATTTCTCACATCAGATGTTAAAGGTTTTAAAGCCAGTCAATCTGGAGTGCATTAAATGAAAGGGGACTGAAAATAAGTGCACACCACACTTTTTAGATGTTTGAAAAAAGTTTTTTGGTGATTCCACTTCACAATCATCAAAAACGAGGGGAAACACATTGAAGTTTGTGATTGTACATTTCTTGCATGTGAAAAACCAAACAGGTCACAAATCAAAATGTCTGAGACATTTTGACTTTGATGGAACAAGTTGAACTTCGGGTCTGGGGGTCTGTCGACAATCATCGGGGGAACTCCCACCAACTTACGCATGCACGCGCTGCCCTGGTACATGTGCGAGCCGCTGATAACGCAATCTAAACCTTCAGAGCTGAAAGTGCTACAGGACGACGCATGTGGCCAGGGGCGAGATGCTGGACGGGTTTGGAAAGCAGAAGCGCAAAGTCAACAGCGCACGTCAACAAAAAACCACCGAGAGGGTGACGCCCACCCAATCTTTTTTTTTTTTTTTGGGGCAACTTTGACCATTTAAAGCCCCCCGTATGACTGAGGGCTGGAAGCGTTGACCGCAGCTGACCGTAGGCTTCCTCCGAGGGACGCGATGGATCAACTTCCCTGCGGGCCTCTTGTGGAGCAAATGGCCAAGAGCGACTTTGAAAAAAAGTGAGTTCTGCTTCTGATACATTAAAACAACACAACCATACCTCCGCTATAAACTTATAATAAGTTTTATTTTTTTGTTTCGCACAAAAAGAGGTTTTGTAAATATCATTTTAAAAAAAAACAAACAAAAAAAAAAACGTTCTGATTAATCTTTGGCTTGTTTGCGTGAAACTTACACTGTGAGAACTCCAGCAATAAAAACAAAGTCCTCTCAGCCTGTTCAAATAAGAAACCCAGGAAGCAACCTGCTGTAGGTAAACAGTACTGGAAAATGTCTTAACATTCATTATTTAAAAAAAAACAACAACAAGATGATCCTGAAGACACTGATGCACTAGCATTTGTTGTTCTACCATTTCAAACACCAAACTGAAGTGCAAGAGCTGAAACTAGAAAAATGCCATGGAGAAAAGACAATGAAGCAAAAATCATAAAAAAACAAGTAACAAACATTGCGCAAGTTATACTTTTGCTGCAAGTCACTGAAGAGTGTAAAGTTAAACAAACAGTTGGCTTGTTTGCAAAATGCTAACAGTGCTCAACAGTGCTCATCACTCTGAAACATAGTAGTGGCAGCATCATTTGTAAGTATGCAGTTTTTTTCTTTTTTTCTTTTTTTTAGCAGAGGTTAAGAAAACGAAACTAACTAAATACAGGATAATCCTGAAACTAATCTTGTTACGAGACAGCAACAGATTTGAGACCGAGGTGCAGATTCACCTTCCAGCAGCAGAACGGCCCAAACCAAAACACCAGAACTATGATGCAGGTGTTTGGATCAAAAACTGCAAAGAAAGTTTTGACTTTTAAGATGTAGAAATCTGGCTGCTTAATAAAAAAATAGGAGGTAAGTATATAATGTTAGACTTTTCTTTGCTTTATTTTTTCACCATATTTATTGTGTTCACTTGCAGGGTGTTTGTTAACAGGAGCCTGACTCTGGAAAACATTAAGTGCTATGGCTTTGACATGGACTATACACTGGCAAGTAAGTGAAGAAATAAGACTAAAAATCATAGAATTACAGACTCACTGACAGAATGCCAGTCATTTATCGGCTTCTCTGTTTGCAGTGTATAAATCTCCTGACTATGAGAGCATGGGCTTTGAGCTATTGAGAGACAGAATGGTGTCGATTGGATACCCTCATGAGATTCTTCGATATACGTACGACCCAAGCTTCCCCACTCGGTCAGTCTCTGTTTCTAAAGCTTCATCTATTCATTCAAAGCAAAAGTCAATTTGTCTAACTCACTTTCTTTGCCCTTTCTTCTTGTCTCCTGATAGCGGAATAGTCCTTGATAAAACATTAGGGAACCTGCTGAAGGTGGATTCAAACGGCAACATCTTAGTTTGCAGTCATGGTTTCCGCTTCCTTAGAGAGTAAGGTCAAAGTCAAGTTGAATAGCAATCCTGACTGCTGTATTGCTTCTGTACATCAGAAAACATGTAGATCACAGTGGGCTGCTGTAGATTCTCATTCATTCAGGACACTTCAGTCATAAATGCTTTACAAGAAGGAAACAGAAAAATATTGGATAAAAACTAATTTAATTTAATATGTCAATCAATCAACTGTTTTCCCATTTATAAAATAGCAAATCAACCAACCAGTTATTTAATTAACCATCCATTTAACCAGTTAATCAATCATTTGGTCAGTGGATTACCAAATCAGTCAACAAATTAACCAACCAAACATACAGGGTAATCAGCTACTCAATCAAAATATCTCTCTATTTAACCATCTAGCAGCCAACCAACTGTTCATCTACCTAAACAAAGAATTTAACAATTTTATCTCCAGCTAATTAGTTAACTATACTAACTAATCAACAACACAGACACTTAGTCAATAAAGCAAAAAATTAACAAAAACTCTTTTTATTCACACTGAATGAAACCCAAAGTCTTTAGAAAATGCAGTTCATAATAACCAAACGACAAGGCAACTGTAAATTTAATTAAATTGCTAATTTGTGGACAGTTTACCTAGTTTTTCGATCTAGATAGATACAGTAACAATTCATGTTTTCTGGTTTGGTTCACAGGGGAGACATTGAGTACTACTATCGAAACAAGTTCATCCAAAGAGATGACACTGACAGGTTTCACATCCTTAACACCCTCTTCAATCTGTCGGGTATGAAATGAATTCATTTCTATGTGATTTCAGAATGTCTGAAATGTAAATAAAACATACATTTACATATATAGAGGTGTGACATCATGAAATAACTCATTTTCTTTCATTAAATTTTTTTCAGAGACTTATCTTTATGCATGTCTGGTGGATTTCTTTACTCGATGCACCAGATACTCAAAGTGAGTGAACATGCTTATCAGTTTCTTAATGCACCTTTCATTTTTGTTGCAAACCAACTGCTTTGGATGTTATCAACCCATGGAATGGCCGTTATTAGTGGTTATCAGCCGCCTTGAATGGCTTCAGTCGGTCCCTCCTGTGCCTCCTGGGAGGCTCAGTAGGTTATCTACCATTCGTGTCGCTGATCACAGCAGCTTATCGTTGATAGAACATTTTTATTTTTTAGCTTTTTTTAAAAAAACCTTTATTTTCCATTTACGTACTAGTGTGAGTAGGATATCAAGAATTTACCACAAATAAATGCCAGATGTATCAGTCATAAGACTTTAATTCGGTATTTAAAAATAACTCTGTAAAGTGTAAAACCAGAAGGTTTTTTTTGTTGTTACATTTGGCATTTATTTGGAGTAAATCATTGATATCATACTCAAAAATAGTAGGTAAATTGTAAATAAAGCTTTTAAATCAAGCTAACAACAACAAAACAACATCCGAAGCGGCAAACTCTGAAAATGTCTGTACAACTCTTTCTATTTAAAGCTTAAAAAGAGCATTTTTTGTTGGTACCTTTCATTCTCCTAGCCTCCAGAAAGGTTTCCAGCATGGAGACTTGTTCATGTCCTACAGAAGCATGTTCCAGGATGTTCGAGATGCAATGGATTTTATTCATGACACAGTAAACCATCAAACAATGCATTTTTTTTATTCTTGGATGTTATGCTAAATAATAAAGCCCACACTTGCTGCTCTACAGGGAACCCTGAAAGAACAGACGATCAAGAATTTGGAGAAGTACGTCATCAAAGATGTGAGTACACTGATCTCATCTGAGTGCGTTTTAGTTCTGGATGGTTGAAATGCTAAAAAGACAAATGTTTCCACCACAGCCAAACATCCCTGTGCTCCTGACTCGAATTAAAGAGGTGGCAAAGATTTTCTTGGCTACCAATAGTGACTACAACTACACGGAGGTGAGCTCCTGAGGACTGTACGGCTTTCAGAGTAAATACGAGTTTAACATGATTGTTGTATGTTTCTTCTTGCTTTAGGCTATCATGAGCTACCTGCTGGAAAGTAACCCAAAGGTAAGGCTAAAATACCTTTTTAGATGTGTTAATTTTCTTGAAAAGAATAGAATATTTACTCTATTTTTTTTGCAGCCTGGAAGCCCCAAAAAGTCGTGGCGTTCTTTCTTCGACCTTGTTGTCGTTGATACCAGGAAGCCTCTGTTCTTTGCAGATGGCACTGTGCTGAGACAAGTGGACACGGTATGAAAACTGTCTCCTGGCAGCGATTTGAAGAACTAATTGCATTAGTAACAGTGTGTTATTTTATGTTGGACACGCAGAATACAGGAAAGCTGCGCATTGGGACTTACACTGGAGACCTGCAGCACGGTACAGTTTACTCTGGAGGTGAGAACCAAATCATTATTTAGAGAGAGTATGGACTTTAAAGATTATGAAAGAGTACCAATAGGTGTAGTTTGTTCTCTTGAGGTTGTTTGGTTAGAACTTTATTCGACACTCAATGAAAGGGTTTATATTCATTTTAAATTAATTACATTTTTAATTATTAGAAATCAGTTTTACTGTCCCTTTGTCAACCTTTGGTTTAACACACTAGTTGGCTGGATGAATCTTTAAAGCCTTCATCAAAAAACTTCCAGACATGATAATTTTCTCTAAAACTATTCTCTATTTTTACATTATTACAAGTCGTTGTTTCCTGTTTTGCTTAAATAATCACCTTATTCATTCAGTCAGTGCCTCATTTTACTTTTCTAATGTGATCAGTCAGGTTTTTGTCTATTATCTCATTCTGTATCTAATGGTAGATAAAACCTCTTATAAGCCCTACAGATCAAGGTGACGACATTAGTACTTTAGATTTGATCATGTTTGAAAAATTGTAAGTTGATTATATTATTAGTTCATTTCTCATGTGGAAAACTTTTGTTTATCTTATAAAAGACTCCAAGTTATCGTAGTAAAAGGTTATCCGCTTCATTTGTGTTTGATTGTGTTACTAGATATAAATGAGAATAAATAATTACATTCTTTATTAACCATTTAATTTGGTTTTACTTGACTTCAGATATGAGTTTATTTTTGAAGTAAAATATCTCAGAGACATGTTGGCATTTAAATAAACATGTGCATGTAACAATGTATTTATTTCTGTATTTATAGACTATGTTGTTATGTTCTGTGTTAACATTTTTGTTTGCGTTTACACATCTCAGCTCCTTTCAGATACAAACTTGCTAAGCTGCTCAGGCGGTCAATGGCCAGTAGGGGGCAGAATATAGCTATTCATGGAAAATCTACCGAATTTGTTTAAGTGTTTAAGTGTTAATTCATATGTTTTTGGATTTTTTTTCCAGCATTTTGTGTATTCAGATTGAGAATAATCACCAATTATTTGAGCTATATTAGTCCAATGAAGTATGTTTATTGAAATATCGGCAGCTAAAAAGCTAGTAGACTGAGTGGTGCACAAACATGTCACATTTAACACAAAAAAGAAAAAAAGAGACACAGAGTCACAACGAAAAACACAAACAAATAAGTCACTGGTGCTAAAGATGCCAGGAACTCAGAAAGTTTTGAACATTGCCTCTCTTGCAAGCCTATTTCATATTTTCTTCTCTCTGTGCAGGATCGTCAGACATCGTCTCTGATCTGCTGGATGTCAGTGGCAAGGACATCCTCTATATTGGAGATCACATCTTTGGAGACATCCTCAAATCAAAGAAACGTCAAGGCTGGAAGACCTTTCTTGTCGTACCAGAGCTAACCAAGGAGCTGCAAGTGTGGGAGGAAAGAAGAAGTGAGCAACTCATCTTTATTTACTATTGTGTTGTCACATTTTTGTTGACTTCATTTGCTTTTTTTCTTTGATTATCAGATCTTTTTGAGGAGGTGAAACGTCTTGACTTCTACTTGGCTGAACTGTACAGGTAAGTGTGTGTCTATATTTGACCAAAATAACCAGAACTAGATCAAACATTAATAATCAAACGTGAATAGCTGCTATTTGACAAACTATTAACAATTACTGGAAGACTATTGAACAGCGTTTTTCTTTTTTTATATACCACTTGCAGCTTGTTAACCTGAACATGTGCGAGCATATTTACTGACATTCAGCAGAAAGAAAGCTTATGGATTCTGGAGATTTTTTGCACATTTATTAACATTTAATTTGGTTTTACTTGAAAACATTTACATTTTTTTACGCTTTTATGTTCAACACTTGCAGTTTTTAAAGGCCTTCATAAAAAGGTTGGCTTGGCTTTTTTCTCCACCTGCTCATGGTAACAGGATAGGGTGAGAATGCTGCTGTTTTACATAGAAGACTCTTGTTTTATTAAAATAATATCAAGTTTATTGTACATTCTAACATATTTTCCTCATAAAAGCTCCTAAATGCAGTGGTAAACGTGGAGACTGGCTTTTTTCTATATTATTATTGTTGTGAGCGGTTTTTATCGTTTACGTAAGATAAAAAAAAAAAAAAAAAACATTTGTCACGCGTGAAGCTCTCGCATTATCGGCATGATGGGCGCTGTTTAACTTTGGCCACCAGGGGGGGCTGATGCACAGCTAACAATGTCGGTGCAGCTTGGTGACAGAGAACAAACGTAACATTTTCCGTTTTCACTTTATGATTACAACCATATGAATTCAATTAAATTGGCTTGTTTGCTTTGATCTTGTTGCTTGGGTATAAAATTGCTTATTTTGCTCTGATTAAAGGCACTTAGACAGCGGCAGCACAGAGTGTCCTGACATCAGCAACATTCAGACAAGAATAAAGGTAAGTAGAATAAAGGTCATCAAATGGGGTTTTAACTGAATTGGTTTTTATGCCTTTTTGTTGTTGCTGCTGCTAAGTGAATTTAGCCCCTTTATACATTCATTAAGCACCACTTAAGCACCCAAACAGTCTGTTTGTTAATCCGTCCTACATTCATGTGAAAGGGCTGACAGAGAAAATTAACGTGAGCCAGAAGAAAACATTATAAAACAATCTGAGTCTTTCTGTAGGATCACTTATATTTTTATAATAATATGTATTGCCTTTTTGCATGAGCATAATAAGATCACTACAACTGCTTAACAAGGAGATCCAGTGCTTCACATAAAAAATTAAAAATAAAAGACTCCTCACTTTTATACCAATAACAATATTAAACATCCTATAATATTTTACAAACGGAATAAGCGCAGAAATTCAAAGATTGTTGTAATATTTTTTTTCTGGCAGAACGTTGCAAATCTGCACCTGTTGGCAATCTAGTTTTCTTAGAAAAAGAGACAATACCAAGTTTTAAATGTCTCACAATGCACATTTAAATCCACCATTCATGTTTGAACAGATTATGGGACAACAGTAAACCTGCTAAGGCGTTCGGAAAATGGCGGTTTAAGCACGTAGGGTGTTATTAGAGAGGCAGCAAAGAAAGCTACAGTAGCTCTGTTCAAAATAAGCAGCTCAGGTGGGAGAATCTGTCGACAAGTCAAATATTAGTCATGGCTCCGCTAAAAAGATCCAGAAAGTATGTGAAAGAAGATGCTGTGGTCAAATAAGGCCAAAACTGAACTGTGTGGAGGAAAGCTAACATTGTATGAAGCATGGTGGTGGCAGTAACATGCTGTGGAGGATGTGTTGATCAGACTTGAAAGGATGTAGGTTAAGTTGATTAACTCCTGGAAGAAAATTATGGAAGGGTGAGCGTCAACCCTTTGCATTTACCCAGCTGTACAGCTGAAGGATTTACATCAAATCATCTACATGTGTTGGAATGGTTCTGACCCAAATCCAATTAAAAATATGTAGATTACTGTGCAGAATCACTCCTCTACACCTCTCGTAAATTTATTTGTAAAAATATTTGAAAATCAAATGTAATTTTTCAACTACTTTAGAAATATGTACTATCATGTGTTGAGCCACTACATAAAATCGCAGATTAACGCTTTTGCAAAGCATCATGTATGTTCTCTTGAGCTTTTATTGTTGCACATTGTGTGCTCCCAGGTTCTGACCCACAGAATGGACATGTCCTACGGCCAGATGGGCAGCCTCCTGCGCAGCGGCTACACACAGACACTGTTTGCCAGTCAGCTGATTCGCTATGCAGATCTGTACTCCTCCACCTGCATTAACCTGCTGCACTACCCCTTCAATTACCTCTTCATGGCTCCTCCTGTCCTGGTATGTGTTCCTTCCTCCTTTTTGAAATAAGAACAAACTTGTGTGAGCGTTTTAGTTGCCTACTAAGCGCTTTTCATTGTGGCTGATTCTTTTTCAGATGCCGCATGAGGCAGTTTCCCAAAGCTCTGCAGACATTCCTTCAACAGAGCAGAATGTGAACAACCACAAAGACACAACAAACTGCAACTAAGGTTTGCATTTTTTAAGGATTTGAAATGAAATATAAATATCTGCTTTGTTTTCTGTCACAATTGATTGAGTCTTTTCCTTGTTGTTGCCCCACGAAGCAGAACATAGTGGAGGTTCCTGTCTGCATTTACACACTGATGGGCAGTTTGTCACATCGGTCACCTAGTGCGCCATCTGCTGGATAAATAATGCTTTGCGATTAAAAAAGTTTACACTGAAATGTTAGGGATTGCTGTGCTGAACTGGCGACATGCCCAGGGTTTATCCCCTACTCACCCAGTGACTGCTGGAAGATAAGCATCCTTCAAGGAAAAGCAGGAATAGATAATGGATGAATGGATGTTATTGTAAATGTGAGTCTTTAACATGTAAACGGTGCAGAATGTGCTTTAAATATAAGATTTGTGTAATGGTTTTAAAAAATATATTTTTAAATTTATTATTTATTGTTTCTGCAACTTCTTCCGAATTAAGTCAATAAATCACTGCTGTTAATCCTGTTGACTATTCATTAATATGCATTAACTCCACATATTTGTGGAAATGATACATGCTGATGCTCAAAACATTTAAGATTTTTAATACAAAAACTGTTGAGTCTTTTACTGAGTTTAAGTTGTTCACAATAGCTTTATTTTGTAGAACCACCTACATTGACTGTTGCAGAGTAAAACAAAGAAACAATTTATCTCTGTAAAAATGTTTCTAATGGCTCATTGCTTTGCATTTTCATCAGAAGTCAGTAGCAACCCAAGGAGTACACACATAGGTGTGCCTCAATAAATCTGACAAAAGAGTCAAATCACCAAATCAGAAGAGTTGTACAAAGACCTAAGAGAAGTTTGTCCTTGTTGTGTTTTAACCATAAAAACAAAAAAGTAATGCATTAAACAATCAAGACTCAACTCTTGAAGGAAAAGCATATTGAAGCTCATTTAAAGTTTGCTTTAAAATATTTGGATAAGCCAAAGAAATACTGACCAAACATGACCAGTTGAATTTAGACTAAAATTCAAGCCTTTGGATCTCAGACCATGTTTAACAGACGAATGAATGGTTCTTAATATAAACCCTAAAACCTCTTACCAGCACAGAACTTTGGTAGGATTGTCACGGTGTTTAGTTGAGGAAATGAACTGATACATTGCTGATAGGAATCTAAAAATGGAACAAGGGTGAACTTTTCAGTGTCTTGTCCTGTGATGGACTGAAGAGCTGATGGGACGTAAGTCGCCTCTCTGATGCTCATCGGAACAAACCACACTGAGACCCCGCAAGGTTTAGGTTCATCTGATCATCCACTAGATGGCACTTAATTCCCTCTCCACCATACGGATCATTTCAACACAGATTTTCTTCATAATTATTGAACATCTACATATTTGATCCCCAAAACTAACATTAACATTGCTTTTAATTTTGAGCATCAAAGTACAAAGGTGTTTTGAATTTTGTTTTGCATCAGTCAATCCTTTACGTTCATCCAATAAACTAATCATGGGAGACTGCAAGAAACCAGGGGATTGGTCAGACAGTCATGAAGCAAAAAACTGATCTAATCAAATGTGATACTTGTGTGGTACATGAACCGACACACATACACACACTCATGTAGACCTGTGTGGTCCTGTGGTACACACTCTGATTCACACTCTCCCTCCTCCTACTCCCTGCATGATGTCAGAGCTCATGTGTGATTATATATAAGAGTTTTTTGTCGCCCCCATCTCCGCACAGGAAATGATCCAGTCATCTTGCAGGACTGAAGTGTGTAGAGTGTCACAGTTTTCCTGTTTTGCTCCCGAACACCAGCCACTGCATGTGTGTGTTTTTTTTTAAAGATTATGCATGGATTTGTTTTCTGATTCAGTCTGTAGCGACATGTTAGGATCAAAACACAACGTATCAATTCATAAGCACGGCTTCTTCTTTTACAGTTTTTAAATTTAATTATACCGGTGAGGTGATAACTCCTCTCCTTTTCTCAAAGCCCCTTTCCTCATAAACACACACACACACACATGCATTTCCTAGATGATTTCATTTGCTGTATCTGGGGCTATTTTTGGTTTTGTTTGGATTTCCCGTCACCATTGTCTGCTTGTCACCTGTATTTATTGTTACTAGATCATTTGGTTAATTTTGTCCTGTTTTATTTTCCTGCATGCAAAAATCCAAATCTTTCATCTCTCCTGATCTGTTTCGGCCGCTTTAATCACTTCGATGCTGTGTCTCAGGATGTGTTTTATTAAACAAAAGCAGTTTAACTTTTGATGTAGTTTTATTAATTTGGAGATTCAAGGTTATGAAATAGTGAAAAAGAAAACTTTAACCAATAAAACAATGTAAGCAGAGATGATATCCTTTGGATAACATTGAAAAAAGGTATTTTCTGTTTAATGAATCTTGGGGGCAGTTAGCATGTTTTCTAATCTACACGTCTCCTTTCCAACTAACTAAAGCCTCAAGAGCGCTTAGGTGTTAGAAATGTCACAACTCATCCCATTTCACTCTTTCAGATCCAAGTGCTTAAAAAAAATCCTGAAAACTTTCTGAAAGGGAAGCGAGGTGATGATATAAATAATAGTTTGCTCTCTGCCAACACCACAAACACCATGTGTGCTCCTCTGAGAGCTGAGCAGCACTGAGCAGAAACTGAGTTACAAAGATACGTAACTTATTCACAGTTCTGCAGAAGATGAGCAGCAGGGTTCAAGATGACACAGTGCATGTTTTAATTTATTTATTTTTTGCAGATGATGAATAAACACAAGGAATTTCTCGTTTTTAGAGAGGCAGAAGTTGACTTGAAGCATAAAAAAATCCAGACAAGAAAAGCAGCATTGATGTGACACTTGTATGTTATCTTTATTTATTTATTTTAATTGTTTTTTGCTTTATTAGAATCCTCTTAAAGTACTTTGTAAATTTTTGTGATTTTCTTGCAAATAATTATCTTCATTTTTTATATTTACAAGCTTGACTTTTCACACAAAACAAATTACTTACACCTTTGACTTTTATTTCAAAGAAATCCAGATGCCATTAACTACATAATTTTACTGTTTCTGTCACGTTTTAATTCCCTTGCAGTTAAATTAAATAGCAATAATAAATAATAAAAAAATTAATATTAAGCAAGGCTTACACAATTGTTTAAGATTGCTGCTGCTAAAAATTCAAACAAAACTGCTAATTCTATCCTTTTAAAACACAGAACACGTTTTAGGCCTTTGAATACATTTTTACAACTGTAAAACTGATATTTCTTTTTTAGATTTCAACTTTTTAGATAAACGTTCGTACAAACTAATCCTTTTTGTCAGAATTCTATTCTGAGGTTATTAGAATAGCATGTTCTACTCCTTTAAATGTTTTTTTTCCCCCTCAAGAAAGCCTCCACAAATGATTAATTACATTATCATCTTTATTTGTCTTCATTCAAAAAGATAGAAAAAAAAACCATTTAATCCAAACAATAACAAAACAAATATAACCATTAGAAATACATAAACATTCACACGTAAAACAGATGATCATTTTCAGCCTTTTGAAGTGTAAGGATTTTAATTTAGATAGATAAAAAAAACTCTAACAGTGAATTAATCTTTCAAAATGAAGTGTTTGAAAGCAGCCATAAAAACCACACATGTACACCTAAATCCCAAACAACCCAACCCAGAGCAAACATTGTGAACGTTATGATTTCCCTCTGTGATTAAAGAAATGCACATGCTTCGTTCTGTTCGCTCAGTTTTGAGCAAATTCAAAGGCTGCACATTTGAAAACACACTTGCTGACATGTTGGGCTCCATTGCTGCTCCGTGCAGTCAGATAACTGCAGAAGCACCACCGGCCCCCATTCCACACATTCCAGGATTTCCCAGCAAGCATTGCAAAGCAAGCCTGAACAAGTCACGTTCTTTACTCAGAGAGAATTTCACACAAGTCAAGTGGCGGAGATTTTCTCTTTTGCTTTCTTCTTTCAGTGCAAACTTATCTAAACAGAATACCAAATAAAATGCTTTTATATTTGATTCTGAGAATCTGTAACCTGTTTTTGGGGAGATAAACCTCCCCCCCCCCCCAACAACAAGGGAAATTTAACCTTTTACTGCAGCACAGCCATCGAAGGGCCCCACAGAACATGTCTGTTTTTAATAATGACTTGAGTGTCCTTCTCAAGGCGGCTTTTAACAGCAACCGGACTGCGGTTAAACGCGTCCACCAATTTTAACGTGGGCATAGTCACCAAAACAAACAAACTTCTTTGCTCTTTAACCAGAGGGTTCAAACACGAGGCATACAGGAGCACTGACACCTAATCTCAACAGGGGGATAAAGAGAGAGAGAGAGAGAAAGAAAAGAGAAGGCAAAATGCAAAAAAAAAAAAAAGAAAGAGGGGTGGGGAGTGAGAGGGCCCTGCATTCCTGCCGAAGGGCCCCTCCCCCGCCGACCTGCTGCCATCGAGGATGCTCAGAGCCACACATCGACCTCCAACCCCCTTTCTGCTTCTTTTTCCTGTTCCATCCACTTATCAATACACACTGTGGCAGTGTTTGATGTCACAACAGAACAACAGTCACATAAAGAACAGCAGGAAAGGGATGGAGGAGGGGATTGGGTGATCAGAAACATAGAATCCTGATTGTTACAGATGATTTCAGTCTCTTTTCACCTCTTTTTTTAGGACATTTTCAGTCATTAATTGAACTCAGCATGACTAAAACTGGGGTTTTCAATGTAAAACATTGATTTCGTTCAAACCTTGAGGACTTGTGTCAGCCAATCAAGCGGGAGTAAAACCTCGTCTGTAGATACAACACACTGGGTAAACAGTTTTAGGAGGCTCCTGCTCTCTGCACCACCACCACCTGCCATCAGTCATCAGCTCCACTTCCTCACACACTGATTTTTTTTTTTTTTCTTTTTTAAATGGGCCCCTTATTTTCAGCACTGAGGCCAAATGCTATGACAATACTATTGCACTGCTAGAATGGATGGTACAGTAGTGCAACATTGTCAAAGCAGCTGACCTCAGCATGTGTCAGCACGTGGCCATTCCTCACTGACAAACTCAAAATTGCATTTGGATATATATATATATATATATATATATATATATATATATATATATATATATAAAATAGTGAATAAAGCAGAGTTGCTTGAATTTTGCAGAAATTGAAAACCAGCTGCTTCAATTTTCTTGTTGTGCATAACAAATCAAACAAGATACTTTCTCGCATTAACTCTTCAAAAGCCAGATGCAACCAAACAATTTGTAGAAAATTCTCACTTTGTTTACTGAAAGCTTTTAAGAAAAATACAATAAAAACCTGGAAAATGATTCTGAAGCATCACTTGGTTTCCACTTGCATCATGTTGATACTTTGGGCTTTTGTGGTCGTGTGTTAGTCTAAAAAGGATTTCTCTTTCATGGCACGAACGTACAAAACACAATTCGAAAGAGAGCAAGAAAAGTACTAACTCTGTTCAAGCAAAAGAAAATTGGTATTATAGCATTAAGACACCTTCAGAAACTCCATGTGCAGGTTTAGCAGAAATTAAGAGGTCTGGGGCTTTTTTTTTTTTTTTTAAGAGGCAGATGTCTCATAAAAACTTGAATCATAAATGATATGGTAGGCGTTAAGGTTAGAACAACTTTATAAGCTCCTTTTGTTGCTTCAAAGTGTGCAAAGATGAAGAGTGGGTCTCTTTTCTTTTCAATCATCCAATGCCCTTTTAATATTGCACTGCTCATGTCAGTGTCCAGTAGTGCAACAGAAAAAGGGCAGTGGACAACAACATGGATCCCACCAGCCTCCTCTTCACTACAACAACCTTGTGATTACATTTTATGCTGCTTAATGCATTTGCTGATGACATATGTCTATCCCACTTTTTAAGGATGTATACCTTAAAAAAAAATAAAAAATACCACGGTCACAATGCATCCACAAGCCAAACAAGTAGTGACATTACTTGGAAATCTGCAGGCTTTGATCAAACGTCTTATTTAAAGCTTTTCTTCCTGCAAGTTTGGACCTCAAGATGTAAAAGAAAGTGGATCTGTGGGAGGCAAAAAGTTAGAATGCGACAGATTAACAATATCACTTTTCACTGGTGGAGTTAAATGAACTTCCCCAAATTAAACAGCACTCGTCCTCCCCTCCACCCCCTCCCCCACATACACCACCCCCTACACCAACCCTGGGAGAATGGGAATTTCCCAGCATGTGGGCCCATACGATTCTCTGCAGTGAATGACATGCATTCTAATTTTGGTGGCGAAATGGGGGGATGGAGGGGAGAGAGGTTGGAGAACGGATTGAACGCAAAAAAGGAGAGAAAAGGTGGTGGTGGTGGAGGGGTGTACACACACTTTTAACAGCTTTCAGCGAGCTAACAGATACGTTTTCATCCACAGAACCATCACACTCTCTGGCTTTTCTTTCTAAAACAAAACCAAAAAGAAGAAAAAACAAGAAAAATAGGAAAATGAATCACCTGAGCTCCAAGACAAGAAGAATAAATAAAACTTAACAAAAAGGGAAAAAAAAGCCAAGTAACAATCTCTGAAATAAAAGCAGACAACTTTGATAGCTGAAAACAGAGTTACACAACCCAGAGTGGATAGCATGGCACACTAGAGGGGACACTGGAAACCTCCAGAACACCAAACCTTTCACACGTTGCAGAAAACCCCTCAAGGTGTTGTTGTTTGGTATTTTACCTGCATGTGGAGGCTTTAAAAAATAATAATAATAATAATAATAATCTGCTATCCATTTGTGTGAGCGGCCTATACCGCTTCTCCTTACCTTCAGCGCAGGACCTGAGCTTACAACACATTACAGGCGACTTGTTAGATTGCACAACAGCATATATGGCCGCACACGCGTACCCCGCTTTCTCCCGAGAGCCATTACAATGCGATAAGAAGCTCTGTCCACGAATCTCGATCAAGTTTTTTTTATTTTATTTTATGTGATTTTATTTTATTTTTTTAAAGACACGAGCTTCCAGATGCGCAGCGCAACGTGGATCGACTCAACTCTCGTCGCTGTTTCTGATCTCCCTCCCTCTTAGAGGTCGCATATTAGAAAAAACAACAACTTCCAAGTTTCTGCGCCGAGCTCCTGACATTTTTACGCAAAAACGGCTACAACTCACAGTGGACACCCTCTCCCCTCCTGTCCTCTCCCCTCCTCCTCCGCCTCCAAAATCATGAATAGTATCTGGTCAAAGGGAGGGACGATCCGTTATGGGCAGAAGAGAGAGGAAAAAAAGTTGTCCATAAAAAAAGAGGAAAAGAAAAGCAACCCTTCTCCGAAAGCCACACTTCGCGGTGCGCTCCTTTGAGGATTGAAGCTGTCATCCTGGGGAAAAGCTGCGAGCGGACAGAGATCTGCGGAGGTGGGAAAGAGAGAAAGAGAGAGGGGGGGAAAAAAAATCCTCCCTGCACAAGCACACGGCCTCTCAGATCCGGACTCCATCTTTGACTACTTGACATTCAGAGCCTGCCGGAGCAAATTCTTCGTTTGCATGCCTTCCGCTGATTGGCCGTTCCTTGCGCTAGTCTTTGCTCCACGGCGCGCCATTGGCTCGCTTTCGGCGTGTTCGACACTTCCAGCGGACCGCGTGATTGGCTGCGGGGGGAAAGCGTCACACAGGACGACAAATACCTTGCTTAACGTGTCCCATTCACAAATTTCCCATCATGGAATCGCAACTGTGTGTCTGGATAACTATCTGAAATCCTCTGCGGCGCAAACATCTTTGCGCTTTCATTAAGGCGGAGGATACTAGCGCCAAAACTGGCGTCTTTAAAGGCGCCAATTAAAATGAAAATTGTGTCCGTTTGAAGAAATGACCTGTAGCCCGAGTAATTAAATATAATTAAAATACAGTAGCTAATTCTACAGGGGCGTATCTAGAAAGTTTCTGAAGGGCTGCCTTGACTGGGACCCGCTGATAATCTTGGAGTGAAACTAAGAACGATTGCAGAAAAGTTTGAATTGCCTTAACCTGTAGTATTCAAAAGTGATATGATAAAATGGAAAGAAACTTGTTTATAAAAAGGGGAAAGTTACAGGATAAATAACAAAAACAAATAAATAAACATCCTAACATTTACTAAGTTTGTTTTTTGGAAAAACTTTAATTAAAAGGTTGAAAGTGAGCTTCTGAAAACTGTGCTGTTAGATTAAAAAAACCAAAAAAAACACCATATGCTTCCCCTCCACTCCCTCCAAAAATTAAATAAGCATCTAAATAATAAATACAGTTAATTTAACAAGGATCCAAAAAGCTTTTAAAAATGCTTCCTTGACAAAGGTGGTGGATTGTCTTGGGGAGTTACATCAAATCCTTTAGAAGTATTTTAGGATTAGTGTCACCCCATCACAGAGTGATGGGCTTTTAAAAGTGGAGTATTGTCAAGGACACAAAATAAGAGAGGCGTAAATCAGTCAACCAGTCAATCAATGAATGAATAAATTAATCAGATTTCTCAAATTTAATGATTGTTGTACCAAATGTGGTTTCTGAAAAACATTTCTTAAAATAAACTCTGAGCGATTGGGGATCAGGGTGTCACTGGAAATGCCAGTTGTTAGTCATCGCCGACTCCAATTATAGTTTTGCAGGAAACAAATGATAAGCTAACAAATAAACAAACAACTCACATCAATATATCAAACAGCAATTTACAGGCATACTCCTGAATGCCATGCAGCATAGACGACTATCAATGATCACCGGTGTATTTATTAGAGAAACATGATTTTATCTCATATAAAACTCGAAGAATGATTAAAATACCTAATTTCATTTCGAGATATAGTACTGGCTGACATTTTCCCCAGTTGGTTAAATGTAACGTAATTATTAATTACTGTAGCTAATAATTTTTCCAGAATGGACAGTAAAAATACAGTCAGATAAAATAAAGTATAGATAGAAGTTAGACGAGAACAAAGTGGTTTTTCTGTGAAAAGTACTAACAGCTGCAGTAACTGGGATGTTAAATAAAAAAATTTAAAAAATGTCTGCAAAGCATAATACAGATTTAGGAGCTTTATTTATGTTGTTGTGCAGGGATGGGAATTCAAAAACAGAGCACTTAAAAAACAAACCTGTATTGCAGATTTAAAATTGCTGCAATTAGTTGACAACTTACTTCCTCTTCTCCTAAATGCATATTTTCAAAAATATACTTATATAATATGCATGAAAAGAGCTTTGCTGGGGGTATCCTCCCCCTGCCCCCCCTGGGTGGCGCCACTGTATTTATAGAGTGGTTTTAAAATACGACCTTCCTGCATTGAATTAGAAATTATAAAGTGATTTAAAGAGACTTTTTTTTTTTTTTTTTTTTGTGCCGTTGCTGCTTCTTTTTCGTCCACGCAGGAGGAGCAACGAGCATCTCGTGGTGGGGATCAATCGATGGTTGTATCGGACCACACGGTGCTGGAGGAGGCGGACCCTCTGTCCACCCCCCTCTTTTTTCTTTCTTTCTTTTTTTTTTTTTAGCGCAGTCTTGATTGACGCAGAGAGAAGAGTAGCGGGCTGTGAAATTTGGCATTCCTGGCCAGAGGAGCTGAAATAATGGCATTATCCAGTGGGAGAGGGCCCACTCTTTACTCCCCACACACACACGCACACACACACACACACACACCCGACTCCGGCCCACTCAGAAGGGATCTGATTGTGCAGCCAGTCGGATATAAAAAAATGTTTGATGTAAGGCGGGGCAGGATGGATCCGGTGTAGGTTTGGCCCCCCTCTCACCAGAGGCCGTTTCCACAAACTGCACTGTAACCTGGAAATGTTTTTTTACCACAAAGTGGGGGGGATCTAATTAGATCTTCGGGTTCCCTACTGACACAAAAACAAACAATCGTCCCTAAATCGTAAAGCAAAGAAAAGTGTGTTTTTAAAAGGTTGCTTGGCAAATTAAAACGACTCGATGAAGTTTTAAACTCACCACCTACTAAATTTGCGGGGAAACAGGAGCTTCTTGTTTCACGCAAATCTTTTAAATGGGTTTCCAATTTAGCAAACGATTTTAGAAAGGACTGGAGCAAGTTAAAGGGTTGATTAAAATGTAGAAATTTTGGTTTAATAGAGAACAAATACTTACATTTACAGAAAAAAAATCACTTAAATATTTTCCCCAAAAGATTGAAAAATGCAAAATACATTTTTACAGATTTAAAGCAATTTCTCTTTATCTTCACTTGATGCACAACTTAGCTGTGAATTTCAACCAGTCTAAACAAATTGCTGGTAATTTATTTTAGTGTCTTTAAAGCTGGATGCCTTTACAAACGTTGTTTTTTTTCCCTTTTAATTTAAAAGAAGTTATGTAGAAGAAGAGATCAGTACGTTTAACCAGCAAAATCAGATATTTGCTTTTCAAATGAGATGTTTTCAAAATGATATCTCTTCTTTTATTCATCCAGGTTTATTACTGCTCTTTTTCAATAAATTATTTCCATCAAGAATAATTTCAAACATTGACAATAAAAGGATAAAAACTAATAATGCTTGGGAAAAAGAGATTAAATAATTAAACATTAATGGTGTTCAAATCAGTTATTTCCTTCTCTGAAAACTGCAATAATAAAAAAACTCAAGCAATAATCCTGAAATGTCTTACTTTGATGTTCCCTTTACTTGATTTGAACAAACATTTATGCTCATCAACAAGTTTTAGACCAAAATTAATTTACTTATGCAAATGTGGGAAAATGTGGGAACAGCAATTTTAAGAAAACCCCCCGTCATAATCTGAATAACAGTGTATGTAAAATGTGCTAATCTTCCAACTATGAAGCACCTTTTTCCCATCACAGTAAATGAGAATCATACCAAGAAGCAATTCTGTGTTTTTCTTATAATTTGTTTTGACAGATGTTTGAAGAATAAACCGATCTGAAACGGCAAAGATTCCATTTTAAATTGTTATACTCAGGTTGTCATTTTTGCCTTTACTCTTCTTTACAAATTGTACACTTATAAAGTTTAAATCTCAGATTTTTCACATTTTTCTGTTGTGTTTCACATCTGTTGTTCATATTTGTTCTGTCTTTTGTTGTGCATATTTTCTCTCTCTCTCTTTTTTTTTTGGCTCCAAATCACAACAAAAGACTGTGATCAATGTATTACCTGGCTTACAATAACGCATTCTGATTTGATGCAGGGTAAAATCAAAACCTAAATCATTTGCTTATATATACACCTACAGGTTCATGAAGCAAATAGAGTAAAAAAAAAAAAAAAAAAAAAAAAAAGAGCTTCATGTTTTGCTGAATATTTCTGCTGGTTTTGCGCCTGAGGGGGGGAAACAGCCACAAACTCGGCACCACTCCCTCCTGAAAGGCCTGACTCCAAACTGCTGCCTGTGTGAGGTGTCATGGGGCTGAGAAAAGCCTTTTAAACATGGGAGTCATTGTTCCCTCTCCTTTTTTTTCTCTCCCCCTTCCAACCACCCATCCTCCGAAAATGTACCTCCTTTCTTCCTCTGCCCTTTAACCTCTCCCAACCCCCATCCCTCCGTCTCACATCTCCCCTCCGCGTTTCCTCTCTGCGGCCCGAAGACCAAACAGCCTTGATGGATCGTCATTGATAATTTCCCACCACTGAAAAGAGGGGAAAAAAATGTTAATTGAGAACCTTTTGGCGGGTGAGAAGAGGGTTTTTCTTCTCCATCGTTTTTTTTTTTTGTTTCCACAGAGCAGCAGCAGCAGCAGCAGCAGTAGTAGCTGCAGCAGACCCCACCTCATGGACCCACGGTCTCCTCCAAAGTGGGTTCCTTACCTCACCTTCCCCCTCCTTCCACCTTCCTCTTGAAATAGACTCTATGGACTGCATGCATGACATTCCAGCTGTGTGGGTGGCACAGCTTTTTTATGGCTTCTCCACCAGAGCACAGTGATCCAGAAGCACAACAGCATGAGGAGCCCTGCCTCCATCCTCTCAGTCTCTACGCAGGGCTTGGCCTCACCTGGGAAAGGAGATAAGGCGCTCTGCTGGCTCTTTACCTGACGACCTGGAGGCTCAAAGGGCAAGCTGTGTAAAGCAATAAGTCACTAAACAGCACCTTTCTTTACTGTTTTTAGTTCCAAATTTAATGATTGGAGTTGAGAGATATTACGAACCGTCAGGGGTTTCAGTCGAGTAACATAGGACGATTTTTAGATTCTTTAACTCATTTAAAAAAGAAGACAAATTTTATCTTTCACTTGAAGCTCAGAAATTTTAAACTAACATTTAAAATGTACAAATTGTTCAATTCTGTTCTTATTTTACCCATTTAAAGATCTTTGATGCCTCCAAAATAACTTCTAAAACCATGAAATAGTTTGTATTATCCCTAAAACAGACACACATCAGCTTCAATTTTATTCAGCAACTATACTCAAAAAGTTCAGAATATTGTTTTTACCACACTTTACACTTATGCTATAAAATAACACATATATTAGACATTCAGCAAACAAAACCGTGTTCATTTACACCCTGTAAAATCTTAACATTTTTCTCAGATTTGTGAAGAAATGGCTAAGAACAAGGGTGCAAGAAAATGGATGGATGGATGGCTAAGAAGAAGCAAGCACATTTTATTGAATTTTTATGTAAATCTTACAATTTATGTGTGCATTTTGTGATTTGTAGGCATGGTTAAAAATGTTTCAACTATGTCTAAAGTTTCTCAGTTGAAGCAACATATCATATGAAACTTTTAACATCAATATTAAACTGAAATTTATCTGATTGCGCATTTAAAAACAGTAAAAGTGAACCAATGTGCTTCAAAATGCAACTAGACAGAAAACCAGAAAAATACAAAATAAACCCAGAACAAGAAATATGGAATAAAATAAGAAGAAAGAACCACAAAACAGACAATGTCAACGTTTGTGTGAATATCAAAAGAAAATCAAGTTAAGCTTGGTGCTTCATAATTTAGCTAAACAAACAATAAGATTCACAACTACAACAAAAAGCGGGCAAAAATCTCTTCAAAGCCACATTTAAGAAAAGTTTTACATTCTCAATTGAATGTTTTAAAGTTGCTCTAAACATAGATATTGTGACTTCTAACCTTTCCCTTTGTTAATCTATACAGCTCTGGAAAAAAGGAGAAGACCACTGCTAAACATCTCTAAAATCATTCTCTATAATAACCATCACAACCCAGAGTCTTTTGGAGTCTCACTTCCTGCTGTTTAAAGAGGTGCTGCTCAGGTGATTGACTGAATCCAAACAGCAGCAAGAACGAGACGCCAAGGCGCGTGAAAGCTTGGACTAGAAACCAGGTTTATCCTGCCAATTCAGTTAAAACATCAACACAATGTTGTTTGAAAATTAATCTGAATGCGTGCGTTTTTGTGCTACCTTAGAGATCAGAAGTCGCTGAGTCTTTGCTGTTTTGAACATTTCTCCTTTCCTGAAAATAATTGCTTGATATAACAAGATTTTTTTAATGCAGTTTTTTTTTTTTTTAGAAATGCTGCAAGTAGTTTTTGAAATAACAAAAAAAGTTTATTTCACTCAAACAGATACCTTTAAGTTGTAAAAATAGAGAAATTTCTTTTATTTTACTACAGCTTTCTTTTGACATGTTTTATCGAATTAGGGTATTTTTTTTGCCTTTTTGCAGTAATATTGCTTTTTTCATTTTGAAAGTGTATATTGTTATCCTAAAACCAAAATCATTGTATTTTTTGAAGCTTCTAAATATAATAATATCATGAAATCATCAAAATTTCAGGATGTCATTATTTCTAAACATACAACAGTACTCTCACTTGCATTTTTGATAAGTAAATTTTAGAGAGCTTAATTTCATCATTTAACTTCTTTCGTCGATGAAAACACTTGTTTTCACACTGGTAAGTTTGTGTTTAATGATGTTTAACTTGTGTTTTAAGTTTGTGTTTAATACATTTGAGTTTAATGATAGGTTTGATCCAAATGTGAGCGAAATGGAGCTGACATTTGGCTCAAAATGGGTTTGCTATTGCCACCCTACAAAGGTTTTTCTGAGGGCAAGAATAACCAAACATCTCTCTGCTCTCAAACCTGCACACTTCCACTCCACGACCCCCTCCATTAAACCCAACACTCATCATTCGTGCTGGAAAACCTTTCTTTATTTCTTTTTTTTTTCTGGTGGAGTCTCATCAATTTCTAACCACCAGCAAGCGGTAACGAACCTCATCCATAACTCATTCCTATAAGGCTGTACGTCAAGCTAGTTTTTTCCCTTCCACCGGGCAGATCCAAAAGATGAAAAAACAACTCAACCCCATTAACTGAACTTCAGAGGAATTCCTCACTTTACATACGGAATGCACATTGGGTCAAAGGGCAAAAGGCCAGAGGGGAATCCACCCGCGCCCAGGCAGGCAGGCCTTATTTAAACAAGCCAGGAATGCCTGGCTGGATGTGAGAAGAAGAAGAAGACGAAGAACAAGAAGAAAAAGAAAAGGGGATGGGGTGGAACCTCTGTGCCATTAAAAATGTGAAGGAGCCACCTCCAGTAAATACCAACACATTTTAAATTACCTGCATTAGCTGACTTCATGTGCTGCTGAAATTTATTACTGGCTCTTTCTCCATCTATATGTTCACTATTTGTAGCAGGAATAAATGCCAGCTGCTGTAACGTGCTTGAACGTATTACCGTGCGTGTTGTGGAAGTGCAGTCAGCCTTTTAAATGTACACTTCTTACGTGCTGTTTTTGTACCGCTGACATAAATCAACCTTTTACAGTCGGAACAAGCTGAACTGGTTTGTTGGAGCTGGTCTCTTTCCAAGAATTCAATAATAAAACAAAACCTTTTCTCTATTTTAAAATGCTTTTCTAACACATTCAAAATTTAGGAAATTAGATAAATTTGTTGAAAAGAACCACGTGCCCAGTGCTAAATACGGCAGAGGATGTGTGATGATGTGGGCTCGTTTCTCTGCCAAAAGACATTGGTTTGGGAGAAATGCCAGAATAAAAAAAGCCGCACATTACAAATTTAACTAAAACATTTTTGTTTTCAGCACTTCAGCAATAACAAGTTCATATTTAAAAGTTAGGAAGATGAGATGAATATGTGGAAAAGATACTCATGCTCCTTATTTAATCCAGAGGAGGATTTTTGATGCGGTGGGATTATTCTTTCTCCATGGGAATTCTGCTATAATATGAGCTCTTAAATACATGGACTTTTAAAACTAAAATTAAAGACTGAAAATTAATTTGCACTGACTCTTAAGAAGATTATGACCCAAAACATAAAGTGAAATCAACAAATGTCATGACAGAAGATGGAAAACCACAGCATGCTCTATATTAAGTACAGCTGAGGATCTGTGATGCTGAGGGACCTTTCTGAAACAATAGGACATTTAAATCAGGAAGACTCTTCTAGTCATTGGGTTTCATTCAAGGACGATGATTAACAAAATATGGAATTGCTACACCACACAGATATTTGGACCTCCATCTCAGTCTCCAAACTCCTGCAGAAAATCTGTGAAATCAAGAGAAGAGAGCCTATGGGAGAGGCTCAGGAATCAGGACAAGTGTGAGAAATGAAATCTTTTCAAAATGTTCATTCCCTTTAAAAAGAAAATGTCTAAACTTCCTCTTGCATAATTTATAATCCACAGTTACTGGCTAACTGTGGATGACCTTTCCCTAATTTTAGGGATCAATCAGACTCAATCACTTTTAAGTCCATTCCTAGAAGAAAAAACAGCAGACAAGCTCAGATTTAGGACCACCTCGGCAAAAATTTCTCACAAATGACCTGCTACAATCCCCATGGCCATGGTGGAATTCTGTCCACTTCAAGGCTTCAAAGCTGAACGGGAATCATCAAGCTTTCCGGCCAATAGGTGCAGAGGGGTGGACTCTGCCCGCCTTGACCTCACCGACCTTCCCCTCACCCACCCTATCCTCTTCATCCCCCACATCAGCTTCTTCATCCCGCCATCTGTGTGCTGGTCACTCACCAGGTCAAGCTGCCCATTTGTCTGACAGTTTGATGATTGTCTCTAATCAATCGGGACCCATTGAATGGTGAAATCAGAACCAGGGCCGGCAGAGTTCCTGCAAAACTGAGCCATGTTTTCATGAAACTGGTTGGTTGATGCAGCGAGAATCTCGTGCACCAAAAAATGACACATTTCTTCATTCACTGCAAACACGTCTAAACTCCTGACTCAGCGTCTTGGTTGTGCTATTGAGGCGCACATTTTCCAATCAAAGCTCATGAGATATCAACCCGATGCCCTGCAGGAACCAATTACCTGACTGTGATGAACGCACGCCTTTCATTTCAGCTAAACTGCTCCATCAAGGGCTGATTTCCTTTCTCTAATTCCCCCTGACTCTGCAGTTTCGCTTATCTTACAAGGGTGCTAACGATAAGCAGTCCACTTCTTTAGCTTTAGGTGCATGTTAGTTTTGAAAGCAATGAAATGTTCCCAAGATAGTCAGAAAGGAGAATGAACTGTAAAGTCTTGTCTGAAAATCTAAAGTAACATCGATCCCTGCGAAATCCTCGTTAGAGTCCACGGTTTAATGATTTTCATACTTTTATGTGTTGCTGCCATCTGGTGATAGAAGCTGGTATTGCTTCTCCCCCCCTGCTACAGTTAGAGAAAACACTGCAGCCATATTAAGAGATAAAAGGCAATTTTAAGGTAAGGTGATTTCATTTAGATAGCACATTTTCAGCAACAAGGCATTTCAAAGCGCTTAACATTAATTAGAGGAAATTCAAACAAACAAATAAACAGAAAAAGGTAAAAACTAAAGAAAATACATTTTACACCTTTTTAAAAAAAAAAAAAAAAAAATAGCAACACTGACACATATGTGTGTAAACTCAAAGTAAAATTTACATTTAAACTAAGGGGAAATTCTAAAATATGAATGTTCATATTTTAATATGCTTTTTAATTAATAATTAATAACTGTACTGCAAAAGCCATTTTACCAAAGTATATTGAATCGAAAACAACACATTTCTCAAGGATTTGCATCATCTCCACAGGGATATTAGTCAACCACTGGAGATTTAAATCTCTTTCATAAACTCAAAGAAAGAGACACTGCTTTTACAGTTAGTGTCAGGTTTATTTACAGCAGATTCCTGAATGAGGAGGACATGGATTCATGGTACACTACACAGTTCTTGATTTAGTTTATTCGCCTTTCTTTTACACAAAATCCACTCCTTAAAATTCAGGTGAAAATAGAGATCAAGTCCTCGGCTGCAGGGCGGAAAGAAACTCAAGTTTTAAAGGGAAACAAATACAAACAAGGGGCTAAAAAACAAACAAAACAAATTCTCTATAAAAAACATTATCAACATGATCATCATCTGGTATTTATATATGTATACACACACACAAATATATGTATATATGCATATAAATCATATAAATCTATGTATTTTCTCACCATGTCCATAAGTGGTGAGGCAGCGCTTTGCACAGTGTCCAAAGCGTGACACCATCATCTTCAGTCTCAACGCAGGATCAGTGGAAGTCCAAGCTGACTGGTAAAAAGTTTCTTCCACCTGCAGCATCTGTTCCTCCACTGATGAACGCCCACCGGTTCAGTACCGGGGCTCACATCTGCAGTAGCCCCCATCTGGGGAAATAATACGCTGTACAGCTGGACACTTAACATGCACAGACAGCTAGCTTCTAAAAATAACATAAAAATGAAGACAGGTTTATCCATTCAGCCCCAATGGAAAACCTCAAGATAAACCTTCAAAAAATCAAAATTTTGAGTGCACCAGTTCAGCAGGGAAGTAATCCAGTGTTGCGATTTGTTTTCTGATGTCACATTAAGTCATCAAAAATGTAACTGAATCCATTTAACAAATTAGAAAGAAAAAAAATAACTGTAATTAGCATCTCTAGGAACTTTGTTTCCCTTTAGAATAAATATGATGAGACACAGAGGCTTATTTCTTTCAAGTAAGTAAAATAAAACCTCGAAAGCTTTATGTGAGAGAAATGTAGCTGGGTCCCTTCTTGGGGTCTCCATAGCAACAAGTTATTACACAAGCTAGCCATTTGGGAGTGATTCTAGAACATCACAAAAATAATTGTTGACTTATGGTTTGATGAGATGGGCTTGGGATGAATTAAGTGATAGTTGGAAGATCACTTCATGCTCACTTATAGATAGGCATGTTAGTGGATCTGTGATGCTGTGGGTCCACTTCTGTACCAAAAATCCTCGGGATCCTTGTTAGAGAGCACATCATAACTCATTTCATCAGGATGTTTCAAATAAAAAGAATCAGATGGTCTCTGGCTGAGCAACATTATCAAATCAACAAAGTTATGGTTCATAAATTGAATGTACCCTTTTCTTTTATTATTGCCAATATTTCCAAGATCTGGATGATGTAGAGAAACTATGCTTCTGAACGGTGAGAGAAAACTGGAATACTGTTTGCATAAAATAGTATTAGAGACAATGGCAATAATTGTGCAAGAGGTGATTGGGTATTATCTACCCCTTGAAATTAAACCAGTCAAATTAAAGGTTTATCTGCTGTAAATGTTAAATATTGCAGCAATAGAAAGATTTACCTTAAACTTTGTAAAACATCTTTACCAGAGGCTGCAAATGATTGCAGCCAGCGCAGAAGACCTCCGCCTTTTATTCGGTTTCCAGTGCAAAGATATTTAATGAAAAGCAAGACTGAAGGTGGTTTATAAAAAAAACAAAAAAACAAAAACAAATAAAAGCAGGAAAACATCCAGGGTTAATTATGTTTGATCTCTGAGGGGCATGGCTGATTCATAACTCTCTTCCACAGCTCCACGCAAACTTTATGATTAAATCAAGCGAACACAAACACACCCTTCAACAACTCCCCAGATAGCATTATCTGGACCAAAACATCCATCTGCTCGATGCATATCTTCCAAACCCGTTTATCTCCATATAAAAAGCTTAGTTTAAACTCTGACAATAGTCGGGTCTTCATCGGCTGAGGTTAAACACTGACATTTACAAAATTCAGATGAGTTTCCCGATCTGCACCTGCAAAACCCCAGCAATTATAGATAAGTTAAAGCTGCAGTGCCGACAGTCCTAACACCCAGAGCGATGCGTGAGGCGGCTGCAGAGTAAAATAGAAGACTGGAAAACTTATTTAACATTCATTTATTTGGAAGAAAAAAACAAAACAAAACAAAAAAACAAAAAAAACAAAAACACTGTTTACATTTCTGCTGTCTGCAGAAAACTGAAAAGAAAAATGACCTCTGGAGTTTCTACATTTTTTTTCTCATGTTTTTTTTTCCTGTTTTTACAAGATAAACCGTTTACATATTTTATGTGCTTGACACCCTTTGATTCAAAACACACAGCTCAATGCAAACCTGACTATTGTCGTCATTTTAAACATGATTTCAAATTAAAACAGAGTAAAAGAACCGCTTGCTCATGTGTTTCTGTACTCACGCGCACACACACACACACACGCACGCACGCACTTTTAAGATCAGAGCGGGAAACTGTCGTCCATGAGAGACGTTTAGAAGTTCTCCGGGGGTTTCTCTATTGCACAAAGTTGGATCCACGCGTCGCCAATCTGAGTGAAGTCAGGCTTGCTGTTCGACATCAGTTTACCGCCCTTTTCAACATGCTCTCAAACACAAATACAAACTCATGATACCGCAAATACATGTGTACACATATATACAAATAAAAGCGACCCCGTCCGACTCCGACACTGGTGGGGAGGGGAGGCAGCTCAACAATTTTAATGCATCATTTCTGTATATGCAAAGAATAAAACTTTTCTAAATAAAATACATAGTTATCTGTTGGGTAAGGACAGCAGATGAACAGAAGATGGAGGAGTAAAGGTGAGGAAAGAGGGGAGGGGGTTGTTCACAGGGAGTGTAGCAAGACGGCAGGAGCACCAGGGGGAGCCACTGGTGGGAAGGGGTGATGAAACAGGGAGACTGAAGAAGAGGGCTGACTCTGGGCTGTGTTGCTGCTCCTGTGCAACACTCCAACTCTTCTCTGCTCGTTAAAGTTCTTCGATAATATTAACATTAATTATAATGACCACAACAATGCTAAAAAAATACATATAAACCCCAGCCATGTCTCACAACTGTAAGTCCACGAAAAAAGGAGGTGGGAGGGGGGAGAGGCCTGGTCCATTTAGTTCATCACAGAGAAAGGAATCCAGAATAAAAATAACAGACAGAAGAAAGAGGAGGAGGAAAATTTGAGAATGGCCATGTAGAGGGAGGCTGAGAGGAGGAAGGGAAAAAAGGAAAGGAGACAAAGACGAGGGCAGCACAAAAACAGCAGAGGCAGGATGTGCTGTAATGGACAGGAAAGAAACGGCTAAGAGGAAGCGGAGATGAAATGGGGAAGGATGTACGGAGCAAAGATGAGTCATGTCTGGGTGTTGTGATCCACACTCTGGTGTCCTTTCTGAGGGATTTTTTTTTTTTCTCTTCACAGATCGGTGGAAAGCATGAAGTGATGACAACATGGCCTCATGGTGAGTGTGCCCTCTTTCCTTTCCTCTGATTAAGAAGAAAAGATCAGCAGTCGTCCCCGCGCTGGTTGTTCGTTCCCCGGGTTGCATCATACCTCTAGGAAGCGAGAGCTGCTGGCTTTGGCATGGAAAGGCTCGGACCACATTCGCCGCAAATCCCCCTGGAAAGAGACACACACACACGCACGCGCACAAGAACACACAAACACAACAGTCTGAAATTAAAATATACTATGACTTTTCAGAATCGGTGTAAGTTATAGGGATTTTATGTGACAGACCAACACAAAGTAGTGACATTAAAATGAAACGGATAAAGGTTTTCTTTTTATGAATGCACATAAAATCTGAAACATGCGGTGTGTTTTTATAGTCAGCCCCTTACGTGGTTTTCACTGCAATTCTAGTCGCCAGACTGATGGAGCATCATTCTTCAGGCTTTGCATGTAGAGACTGAATTTGTTGCTCATTTGTTTTTGCAAAAGATTTTAAGCTCAGTCAGGTGGGATAGAGAGCAAATGTGAAAAATAATTCTTAAATCTTGGTCTGAGGGTAATTGATGTTTGAAAGTGTAACTACTGGTTCTCAATAATAGTGTCCGGCATGTTCCAGGTGTATCCCAACTGCATGAATGGGCGACTTCTGCAGAAGTTGATTGCCTCCTTCTGAGGGAAAGCAATCATCTGTACCAGGTGTGTTGGGGCAGAGGTGCAGGTCATCAAATGGACTCTGAGGAGCTAAACCAACACTCTGATGTTTAAGGTTGTTTTTCTGATGTTAAATGAGCCCACCTCAAGTTGTTTTGCAGCTACTGATGTATTTTCATCGTAGTTTGATTTTATTCATCTCAATCACCATGAGAAGCTTCCATGTAGCTACTGCAAAAGAGCCTGATTATTCTGATGACTGATTGATTAATAGGATAAAAATTTGTTACATTCTGCAGGTTTTTTATGTGACCATTTGCACCTTTTTTACACAACACTAGAAACTCATTAAACAATGCAAATAATTAAAATAAGAAAAAAAATTTAAAAATTGTTACCTAAAATGTAACAACATAGCCTTCCTTTAGAGTACGCTTCATCATTTGTAGCAAAGGACGCATCCGCAGCTAAAAAATACTGTCTACTAAAATCTTGATTGATTTTTCAATTAACAGATTATAATTAGACAGCAAAAGATGTCTAATAGGACTTTTTTTTAACAGAATTTGAACCAAAAATGACACTTGAGGAGTTCTGAGTAGAACAGATTTACAGAAGGTTTTTAAACTTTAATGAAAAATGTATACATGTTTTATACAGTTTTGCCATAATTGCCGCTTTGATTGTATTACTTCAGCAAATGGCCTCTTTTAGAGTCTATGTAGTCCAGCTAACAATAGATTACTAAAAAAGTTGATGATTATTTCAATGATAGATAAATCACCATTAATTCTATTAATCGGTTCACCTGTAGATCTCTTTAGTTCCTCCAGAGTTATCTTGGGTCTTCTGATTGCTTCACTGATTAGTGCTCTTATTATCACTATTATTCTTATTTGCAAAAATGATTGATTTGAAAACCATGTATCGTTTTTCTTTTACTACAATTATTCATTATGTAAAAAAACAATAAAATGTATTTAAATTTGTCGCTGTGACGTGATTTATGAGGCACCAAAATATTTGCAAGGTACTAAAAGTAAGTCAGCTAAAAGTACAAGTTTTATGTAGATTTGGTTTTGACATTATGCAAGAAGATTTGTCATCAAATTGTAAGAGATTTTTCTTTTTGAGCAAAATGAAGATGAATGTAGCTGACACCTTTCTGTAGGGAACAAACAGGGCTGTAAAAGTACCTTCAGGTAAGCCATAGTGAGCAGAGGCAGCAGGGTGAAGGGAACCAAATAGAGCAGAGCAGGCTGAGCAGCACGATGGATCCTCGAGGCCACAGTGGCTGTCAGCAGGCCTGAGGAGAAAACATGCTCAAAATCCCAAAAGGAAATAAACAAAATAGAGCAAACCAGTCCTGCGAGGAGAATGCCAAACTTATAAAAAGATCTTATAAAAACTTGACCTCTTCCATCCATCTATGCATTGATCAGCTGCTTACCCACAAAATATCCGATGAGAGTGCAGTGGAAATACGAGACGCGCTGCATGCGTCCGGACATATTACCGGGCCCCGGGACCTCCCCTGTTGCTTGCTTCTTGTAGTTGTCGTAGCGCAGGACGAAGCACAGCAGCAGCCCCGGCATCACGATGTCTCCGATTCCCAACATGGAGAAGTGGCTTCCTGTGGAGCTGCATGGAGGCAAAGAGTGGGAATGAAGGTGAAACTCTAGAACGGACAAATCGGAGAATAACTGCGACTTGGCAGTGGAGATTACACTAATCTACATGTCACTGCTTCATCGTCTCTTTCTGAAACCGAGATGTTTCTATACAGACTGCTTTAAGAAAGGTTTAAGCCAGGAGAATTATTTCATCAGTTGATAATTTAGGCTATAAACATCTTAGGAATTTCAAAAGGTCAATTATTTGCAGAGCCTGAAGATCTATGAAATAAAATTTTACAAGGTTCCAGAAATAATTGCTTAATAACTAAAAGTTTTTTTTCAAGGCACTGTTATCACAAGTCATTACAAATTTCATAAACTTGTTGGCATGTTATGCACTACATTATTACATTTACTATGTTAAAATAACAAAAATCTAACACTACAATATTTTATCAATAGTGTGCAACAGTCTCAAAAAAGGTCTTTCAAAGTTGTCAGACTTTCTCAAACTTTCGACATTTTCAAAACTGAAGGAATTTTGAATAAGAGGTATTTTAGTCTAGATTTTTTAAAACAGTTTTATAATACCCATTTGTCTAGTGTAGATATTTTCTTAGCTCTAGTTTATCAAGGACAAATTTAACCATGAATCTATTTTATGCTTTGAGACAGAGCAGGACAAAAGACCAAAGAGCAAAGAATGAAGTTCAAATCGTCTCTTTCATCAATCATAACGGGAAAGGATCATTTCCCCTTACTCCAAAGTCTCTCTGCCTGGCTTTCTAACCACAGAGTAGACGGAGATTTAAAGAGGAGCAGCAAAAACAAATGAGGTGGATTAGCAGTGCTTGCTAACAACCAATGATCTCAACCAGGACATCTTGCTGTAAAATATTGTCTCTACTGCCCAGATATGGAGCTGTTAGCATCTCCTGGCAGTCCTGGATGATAAAGTATTTCTCAGTTGAATTGAATATCTTTGTTTCTTTCATTTTTAAGTGAAAAGCAGAAACAAACTATGGTGTTGTGATTGGTATCCATACATTAATTTACATTTCGCTCTTTTCTTTAGTGAAAACCAAAGATGGTCTGAAAAGTTGATTTGAAATTGAAACAAATGAAGTAAAAATCTGAAGAAATGTTGGGTGGCTCAGCCAGTTGTTTTCAGTTCTGCATGTTAAGATGTTGACCACTGCCACATCTAATCGGCATCTCCGTCTTGGGAGAGAACTCAGCGCATTGTGCATTGAAAGGGTTTGATGAGGGATGGCTTGAGCGCTGGACTACCCTGTCACGAGAGCAGCTACCTCACTACCGACAAGGTGCTGATGTTCCTGCACGCAAACTTGATCTGATCATTTCCAGACAATACTGCCTTAAAGATCTCTCCAATCTATAAATACCTTTGGATGGTTCCTCTGTACCAGGAAGTGCTTTTCTAGCAGAAGTTGCTCTGGGAAGAACTGCATGAAGGCATTTGTTCTGAGAGTATTTAGCTACAAATCATCAGCTTTATGACATGAGTGAAATTCAACAAATCTATCCCTCACTACCCCTATGATTACAGTGGTGCTGGAAAGTTTGTCAACCCTTCAGAATTGTTGATATATGTCAAACAGCTACAAAAATCTGCAGAGTTGCATTAAACTCCAAAACGTAGATGGAGGCAAAGTCCCAATTAGCTTTTGTATCATTTAAATAATCTCTTATTTCATTTGTTAATTTGGTTTTCCTTCATCTACTTTTAAGACTTCCGTGAAAACCTGACGATATTTTTGTCTAAAATTCTGGTAAAAATTCCCAAACTTTCCAGCACCACTGTAATGTGAATGTTACCTTGGGAAGACCAGTTTGCCAGGTAAGGAAAGTCTGGGAACGTCGCGGCCCATTCCAGGCCCTAGGTGTAGCTTCCTGGAAAGAACATCTATGGGATTTTCAGCAGGCTGAGTGGCAACTTTGACCATCACATTACTGTTGAAGATGTACGCTGAGAAGAACACCTTTAGGAGGAGAGAAGGACAGAGAAAAACCATCAGAAATTATTTTCATTCAGCCTTTTCACTGCATGACGAGCAAAAAAATACTTTCTTTCTGCGGAAGCTTTGAGAAGCTAGTTAGCTTACAGCAGTAGGGGTAAACGGTAAATGTAAAAGATGTGTTGGAAAAACTCAACTGGCTCAGATCTATGGGGAAATTAGTGCAAAACAACAATTACGTCTTGAGAGAAATTAGTTTCTAGACACACATTTACTCCTAAAGATTGAGTTTATGTTTTAATCCCTTCTGTGGGGCGGGGAACCGAGTAATAACAGTTCTCATGTTTTAAACACACAGGGTCTTTGATGCTTTAATTGAACAGCTTTAAATGAAAAATAAAGTCAGTTTGAGTGTGGCACATGTATCATTATATTAATTATTCTAGAATAAACAGTTGAGATCAATTAAGTCAACTAAAAAAAAATGTAAGTAAAAGCTGAAAATATGGAAGTTTTTTTAAAGATATTATGCAATCCCACTCCCTGTGTTAAAAAAAAAATGATTCAAATCTGTAGCATTTCCTTATCAAGAAAATACAGAACACCCAAACCATGCATGATCCTCTGGATAACTTGTAGCACACAATTTTGTTTTGAACCTAATGTAGTTAGCAATAAAACAATGTAACCAGCAACAATTTAGAGTCACCTTCCTTCAACCATTTACATGACACTGATTTTGGTAACGTTACTGTAGTACCTGATTACGTATTAGCAACCTGAAGTGATTCAGATCAGCATCTTGGAAGAAAAATAAATGCTAATTTGACCAGATTGAATAAGGAAAAAACAAAAACAAATCAGCAAATAATTTTTAAATGCATCGTTAACAGTTTTCCTTAGTAGTTAGACCACTACTGTCATTGATGATTTTTCTCTGCATTATTAAAGTTGAGGCTTACCTCTAGCTGTGCTTATAACTTCCATAGTTAGCAATTGTTCCTTGAAGACTGACTAGTCATTCTTTAAACTCACTGAGGATGACTGCATTCAGATTACATCCCCTTCTGAGAGGTAGCAAGTGCCACCACAAAGACAAGCAAAGGCTTTCATAAACCCGAATCGCTCTCATTTTCTGAAAACCCCCTGGAGTCGACATCTTTTATGGCTGTGCTTCCTTTTAGTGATGCAGGTAGAGCTCATAGTGGGATGACTTCTTACCCAGAACACATCATAAATGAGCAGTCCTGACAGCAGCAGGCAGGAGACCTTCAGACTGGGAAGCCGAACAAAAGCGATCATGGCGACGCACAAGCCCATGGCTAAAGCTGCAGCGAGGGAAAAGAAAGAGGCATTTAAAAACATATTTCCACATTTTAGTAAAAACGAGCAGACATATTGAGGTCAAAGCAGATTTACTATATTTTATTTATCTTAATTATATGTTATGCTTCTTGAAACAACACATATTTAGCAGAAAATTATATTTTGAATTCAATTCCTATATAAACTTTATGTGTTTATGTTTAACCTTTGCCAATATATAACTCTTAACTTTGCATTCATATAACTGAAAAGAAAATGCCCAGCAACGTGTATTAAATACTATTTTTAATACTAATTTACTACGTGCAGCTTTTTATGCATTTCAGGAAGACAATGAGTTGCCTGAAAACCATTTAGCTTACAATGCAATAAAGCGCAATGCTGTAAATGTTTGAAGATAACTAAATAAGCCTCCTCAGTGAGAGCCAGGCTTCTTCATGTGATGATAGAAAATTTTATTTTATCAAGCTATTTAATAAGCATAAAGTTACATCTAACACAGTAAGGAATTCCTGGAAATATATTTTGAATATTCTAAGGACAGTCTATGCTGAGACTCAAATTCTTTGAATTGCTACAAGATACGATTTTATTAACGTATAACGCACGTTATTATGTGCTGGTTCTTATGTTGAAGCTACAAGCCTAAAATATTTCTAACACGTTGATGTTCCCACAAGAGGAACGCTCTGAGTGACGCACCGTCCATGAGGAGCCAGTGTCCGGTCAACACCCAGATGAGGACCAACATCACGGAGAGCGAGAATGACAAGAGTTCAGCCAGGGTGAAGCGTCCGCAGCAACCAAATGAAATCCTGCAAAGAAGGAAGAAGGAAATCCTTAGAACAGGTGTTCTTAGGATTCAGAAATGTAGAAGTAAAAACCGAGGGAAAGGAGAAGAAAATATTTTGTATGCCACATAATATTTAATTTCCTTTGGGTTAGAATATTTGTAGACCAAACCGTGAGAAAAATGAACACAAAATGAATTTTTAAATCACAACAAATTAAAAAGTATTTGTTCCCTTAAAGATTTATTTTGCCCTTTTTTAAAAATCACACTTTGATGTTTGAGCTCAAACTAATTTTAACTTATGTAGTTTCAATATGATGATTTCATGAATCAGGAGGAAGACCTCTATTCAAACTGAACAAATCCTTTAAAAGCAGCGGGTGAAAAGTAATTGTCCTCCAAATCTCTTAACTGGTTTTCACACTTTTGCCATACAGAAACAATTTTGGTTCATTCTTTGCAGAATAGTTTTACACAACCACACTGGAGAGATTTTAAGCATGAATAACCTGTTTGATGTTATTCCACAGGAGCTTAATTGGATCAAAGTACAAACTTTGACTAGGTCACTCTAAAACCTTTATTTTTTATTAAACTTGCTGCTGCATAAACAAAAGATACAAATTGATGGGCTGACATTCTGCCTTCAAGAGTTTCTCTATAGAGCCAAACTCATTGTTTAACCAATAGCTGGTAAGTCGTAGATGGTCTGTGGCAAAGCAGCAACAGACCATGACTCTGCCAC
The DNA here is from genome assembly GCA_903066825.1 of Alfaro cultratus. Classification (NCBI taxonomy): domain Eukaryota; kingdom Metazoa; phylum Chordata; class Actinopteri; order Cyprinodontiformes; family Poeciliidae; genus Alfaro; species Alfaro cultratus. The sequence goes on from CAEFZX010009319.1 coordinate 54,739, forward strand.
CACCATGTTTGACTGATAGTTTTATACAGAATACAACAGGACCACATTTAGCCCTTTTCTCAGTGAACTGAATATAACCCTACAAGTTTTGGAGATTATTAAGATGATTTTTATATTTGTGGGACCAGCCTTTTTGTTGAGTTTTAGTCAACAGTAGTTTTCAACTTGAAATTCATCCGTATATAACAGCTTTGCTAAAATGTTTATGGTTCAAGCAGAAATGCTGACAATATGATTACAGTAGTTAATTTTTATAAAGAGGGTTTTTTTAATATGTATTTGTTAAAGTTGTCACTTTCCTGACTGTATCATTTGAGAGACAGATAATCTGTAAAAAAAAAAAAAAAGCCACACCACACAGTCAGAAACAACCAATCAGAGCCAGGAGGCGGGTCTTAGTGCTGTCAGTTAGGGCTGTCGCAATTAACAATAAATCAGCAAATCGAAAAATAAATGAAAACAAACTCAATAATTTCCATTTGTATGGTTTATTGTTTTCTTTTTTCTCTCTCTCTTTCTACCAAAAAATAGATGACAAAAGTCTTTAGTTTGGTACATTGGTCTCAATTTGATAATTCATTTTATTAGTTTTGTTGATTTATTTTGACTATTTAAAACGTCTTCCAGTTTCAGTGCTAAATATTCATTAGAATTTAATGTTTATTGGTCTTTGAGAATGTAAACCTACATTATTATGCCCTTACCATTATATTACTTGAAAATCTCAAAACAACAATATTATTATTTATCGCAATAATTTCTGGGGCAATTTATCATACAGCAAAATTGTTATTGTGACAGGCCTACTGTCAATCATTCTTGTGTATGTGCTGCTCACGCATTCCATGAAGTTACGCGCAGCCAAGGTAAACATGGCTGCAGATGACAGCGGATAAACAATTTTCCAGTAACGTTCTATTGTTTCTCCTCTATTAGCAGAGCTTGTACACGCTGTGCATTTTTATAAGTCACCAACTGCATCTTTGAAAAAGGTAATTAATGCCTACGATGTTTCAGATGTTAATATGTTGCTTTTTGTTCAGTTTGCTTTATGTGTATATTGTGCACTGCCTTTTGTTTTTCTCAGGTTCTTTTTATCTAATATAAAAAATGTTTGATGATCTGAAGCATTTAAGTGCAACAGAAAATTGAAGAAATCTATAAGAGGTAGTCAAAGTATAAAGAAAGGATCGGTTTAATTACAAAATCAAAATTTCTTTTATACCCTCAGTTACATTAAGTTTTAGACCCTCTTCCAGTTTTACACTTGGAGAAAAGATTTAAATGCTAATGCTACAAATCTTCCTTGACAATGATATGGTAATACGCAGATTCCAGGAGCGCTCTGAAAGTTTGTGATCGGCACAAAACAGCACGGAGGAGATTTCAAGACACAAAAAGCCACAAGATTTCCTTACTTGTTCTGCGGGGAGCAGGGTCTAGTCAGATACTGGCACATAGGTAACAACAGGAATGCAAATGCAATTGTAGCAAGAACTGAGGAGAGGAAGAAAAGCACAGCAGTTAGAGCTTCAGCCTAATACACCTTGACAGCTTGTGGCAGTCATTTCTGTGTGTTAAATGGGGCAGCTAATCGTCTTCAGTTTCAAGACATTCTCCAGGGTGTAACTATTGAACAGCGATGGGAAAGCCTTACAGTGATTCTACATGTGTGGTGCTTTTGTGTTGCCCTCCGGAGCCGCATAGTTACCTGCAGTGCAGATAGTGAAGACCACCTGAACCGAATCGAAAAAGAAGAACATGACTAGCAGAGACACAGATGCTCCTATTGGCAGAAACAGGGCCTGCGTCGAGTCTATAGTCTGAATGCCTGGAAAACAATTCAGATCAGATACACATGAGCTTCCAAACATCAAAGCAGACAATCACGCAACTGCAGGACTTGTAAAGGCCTTGGCTTTTATACACTTACTGTTGTTTGTGTTGCTGTTATTAAAAGACCCTGCTGCTGAGGGGTTACCATCTTTATCCTTCTCCTGGTTCTCACAATCCATGTTTAATGACCTGCAAACGCAGCAGAGAACCGTGTGATTTGGACACAAACCATTTTTCCTAAAAATGAAAAAGCCATCTCCCTTTGAAGTCTTGCCGTCAGAGTAGGACTTCATTCAGGCAGCATGAAGTGTATTATTCAGACAACACCGAAAAGTCAAGTAAAAAGATATCAAATGGATGCAATCTTCTGTAGTTTAACAGTCCCAATCAAAGTCTTGTAGTTATAACACTAGCAAATTTAGTCAGACATGTTGACTCCTAGATTATTACACTTGCTTTATCACACTAGAAACTGTTTTTTCTGCTCCAATGTAATGAGCAATTAATTAAACTGACTACTCCTAGCAATTACTTTTACTCAAAAAATTTTAAAAAACGTTTAATGTCTTCTTTTCATGTTTACTGGTTATTGCAAGTCACAAACACAATTTAATGAAGAAAGATTAAAGCACAAAAAAGATGACACTCCAATATGACAAAAAATCAAGTAAAATAGAGTTCTTCTATTTATTTGAACTTTAAGCTTATATTATTGGGGTTATTTTCAGTCACAAGTGCATCTCCAAAGAAGAAAATGTATCAATTTCTCCTAAACCCTTTAAAATACTTTTTAAAATGTGTTTTATTTATGAGTTATCTGGTTTAAAATATGTTTCCTAAAATATTATCTTCATTAGCTCAAATTAATGTGCTAAAAACAGCCAGAGGCAGCAGACACAGAGGGCCAGATAAAGTCTGCAGATCAGTGAGCAGACATGGTGATAAGAAAATCAGGTGAGCGCCCAGATTCTTGTCCAGAGATCTGCAACCTGCAGCTCCAGAGCTGCAAGTGACTCTTTGGAGTCACTCCCACAACGGCTCTTAATGATTTTGGATTTGTATTTTTTTCAAACTTAAGCATAATAATGCTGAAGTTATACAACAGTATGGCACAAAAAAGACAAGATATATTTTTTAGATTTCTTTTTCATTAGGTTGAAGACTGTGCTTTTTTTTTTGCTTTTTTTTTTTAAAATACAATTTTCTACAATATCAAAATAGCATTGAAAAATATGTCATTTTTTCCAAAATGTCATTTAGCATCCGTATTTCTAAGTGTGTTTTATTTAGCTGGGATTGAAGCAAAAAATTTGGATTGTAAAGTTCGCAGAACTTGTTCTAATCTAGAATATATCAATGTGTGCAATATCACAACTGCAATAAACTTCTGCAATGCAATGAAACTCTGCTTTCAATAATAAATTTGTCCACTAAGATAATGTTTTACTGTTCTTTACCACAAACAATATAAATATTAGTAACCAAGATCAGAAGGTTAGGGGAGAATGGTGAGGAAATCATGGTGATGAAAAAGGAAGACAGTAAAGAGGGAAATGGGGGTTAATGGTAACTCATTATTAATATATTAAATATTATTGCAATGATACATTTTTCTGCAACCCTATTCTAAATATTTCCTCAAAGATAAAAGTCCAAGGAAGATGCAACAGAAAATATTCTTTTAGGAATCTTGTCAGCCGCCTCAACAGCAACGTTCGACAGATAAAGTCACACTAGTCATAGCAGCCTAATTTCAGCCAGAATTGTGTAAATGACCAAAGTTTAAGCATTTTTAACACATTATTTTTTTTTATTAATCTTGCCTCTTTCTTTTGGTTGTAGCTTTCTGAGACCTCAGATATCAGAAGCAATGACAAATGTATTAGTACCATTTGGTTATCTTGTTATGAATAGTTAAGTGTGGGCCACAGGAACTGTGTGGGTCAAGGCAGATAAGCTTTCTCTCAAGGACAGCTTTAGTTCAGTACGCTAGGAGCATATGCATAAACATTTATTTTCAGACATATACATGCTTCTCTATTTTTTTTTAAACCTGATCTACAGCGGTCTTCTTGGTAACAAGATAACAGAAAACTGCCTCCGAAAGATGTAGGTAAACGACAACATCGGTCTAAATAAGTTTCAAACTGAGAGTAGATTCATGCTCAACTGGTGGTTAAAGTGATCATTTACTCACCTGAAGCTGCCATAGACGATAAGGAGGATGGAGATCAGGAAGGTGGACACCTGACTGGAGTCAACTAGGGAGTATGCCCTAAAAACATGAGAGAGACATAAAAACAGGGTTATACTTCTAAGCAAAACAAGTAGTTATTAAAAAGCTAAAAAAAAAGGAAAGAAAAAACTTTGAAGACCTTTTGAGAATAGTTTTTATACACGCAATTTACACAAAATATTGCATTTAATTATCAATATTTCAGGGACAGACATTACTGTGCTGTAATAAGTGATAATATTTAACAATCTGACAGCTTGCTTTCTACCCTTATAAATACAGATAAACGTTAAAAACAAATGGGTCAACAAACAGCACCTTATTAGATTTGTACACAGACATATTGTAATCCATTCATTTTTTGTTCGATTCATAACTACTTCCTCTATCAGTGAACATGAGGCTCAAATGGTCTCTTGTAGTCTATATTTAAATAAAATTTACTCCAACTGCAGTATTTTTAAACTATATGTTCCTACGAATACAAATTCATAGGAAAGAGCAAATAAATCATCAATTTATCTGCTAAACCCTTCAACTTAAACCCCTCAGTAAAGAATAATTAATTTAAGAACCAGAAAGCTCCTAAAGTTTAACAGATAAACTCGTATTGTGGTGAAACATAAACGATAACTTAAACGTGACAAACCTAAAATAATATTTTTACATAAAGGAGATTATTCCCAAAGCCATGAGATGAAAGATTTGCATGTAAGGCTGTGGGTGTGGTTAGAGGGCACAGGGGAATTACATGTGCCGACATGCATGCTGCAGAGACAGCGAGCGTAGCTTGTTGCTGACTTGTGTTATTGCTCAGACTTCATTTGTGGATCATTTGAGCTGTCAATAAATGTCCTCATAGCTGAAATGCAACTAGCACGCCCAAACAAGGAACTTTCCTAGTTGTGATTTCAAAGCCTGATTTTAGTTACCCCTGGTTGTTATTTGTGCTGGGTTGAGCTGTTTAACAAATGTATCTCTCCAAATAATTCATTCATTAGTTTTCCTTGATTAAATCTGCATTTTCATTTCATTACAGTTTACCTACAGTAACTGCCAGTTGTTGTTTCCTGGCAAATCAAGGAAACAACAACAACAAATTCTTAGAAAACAGTAAGCGGGACAATGTCCTTCCAGGAATTAGCATTACACAGTACTGTATGTGTAAACTATCCTAGTATTTCAGACAGAAGTCGTGTTATTCATTTTAATGGAACCAGGTCAGCAACCACAGATCTATTACAGAAGCAGGTTGGGTTATTACTCAAAAATAAATGCTAAATGTATTTCTTTTGATTTGAATCTCCTCAAAATGTTTATTTGAAAAACTGAACACATTTTGGTTTCCGGTAATCATTGCACCTAACATGCAGAATTGAATCAACAGGATACAAGTGAAAAACAACATGATAAAAATAGAAACATAAACCTGGCTGCATTTTCTTAAAAGAATGTGATCCAACAAGGTTAGAAATATAATGTGACACAAGAAGACAATCTGAGGACACTCAGCTTTTAAAGGCTGCAGATTTTCTTTAACAGGCTTTAATGCTTATTTTGTACATTAGTGTAACTCGGAGCAAATGACTCAACAGTTGGGAAACAAGTGGAGAAATACTTTCATCATGGCAAGCTGTGGCTACTTAGAAAGAGATCTGGATGAGTTTGTAAAAAATTATTTCAGAAAGTTCATTAGAATTTGTTCCATCAGGCCTAAATGATTCATTTATTAACTTAAAAATGTCTGCTGCAAATCCTTTGATGATGCAGTTAGCCTACTCGCTTATGCAATCGGTTTAGTAATAAATGGTTTTAAAATGGACAATTATTTCAGTGATTTGCAAATGTATCTGACAAAAGTAAGACATTATACATATTAAGGTTGCACCGATTGCAGCTTTTTGGCCGATCGTCGATTACCAATCTTGAAAAAGCCTGAGCTTAAAGTGTTCATGCCCCTTTGGACAATTACAAATTTTGTTGAAATTTTATGATAGCTCAGGAAAAAAGACATTATTAGAAAGGGGAAGGAAGTGATTTTAACAATTTTCCTTTACGATACAGAAAAAAAAAACCCCAGGACAAGCAAATAGCGTTAGATGACTTAGACTTGGGAAACAGACCATCTGTTCCATCTAATCATGGAGACCAAGGCAAACATGCAACAGGTCAGGGATAAAGCTATGGATAAGTTTAAGATAGGAATAAGTTATACAACTATCAAAACTCTTAAAAACCTTCAAGCTTTGGATGTATTGAACAAGAGCTCTGTTCAAGACATCTGGAAATGGAAGTATAATACAGCAGCAAACCTGTTTGTGTCCACACAAACTGAGTGGGAACCAAAGGGAGCTTTATTCAGAGAAGAAGCCAGGAGGGTTATGGTATCACTGGAGGAGCTACAGAGAGCCACAGCATAGGTAGCAGGACATGTTGATACAACAACCTAATTGCAGATATGGAAGTGTGGCAACAAGGAAGCAAGAAGTCCCCTTTGCAATTTCATATCCATGAAGGGGGCCCAGCAAACATGAGGGAAGTGGTTTAATGCTCATATGAGACAAATCAGCTAAACAAAGCACTGTGGTAGATACGGGGCAATTCTGAAATAAAACCTGTTGGAGGCTGCAAAAGATTGGAGAGGTGTTCACTTTGTAGCAGAAAAATAAACATTGACAAATAATTTAGATCATAGCAACCATATTGTTGCTGTTACTGGAGTTAGAATCAATCCAGTAGCTCAAGCTCTGACTGAGCTTGAGCTACTTTGCTAAGAGCAGCGGGCAACAAAATGCCAGACTTCCCAGATTTTAAATTCTAAAGAATATTGAAAGACATTAATCATTTTTCTCATAATTCAGAATTGTGCACTACTTTGTGTCAACATAACTTCCGTAACATGCTGCTTCATTGGAAAAATATACAGGCTGACATCATCTCAGGAAAAAAAAAACAACCTTATAAGGTCACAATTTGCATATTGCACATAATACAGCCTACAATATATATTATCTGGTGGTGCATCAAAGGCTAGACAATAAAGTACAGTGAACCCTCGTTTTTCGTGGGGGTTACGTTCCAAAAAGAATCCGCGATAGGTGAAATCCGCGAAGTAGAAACCTTTATTTCTTTTACAACTATTATACAAAGAAATATTCCATAATACATTGAAACCAAAGAACAAAACCTTTTTACAGGCCCAAGCATTTTAACAAATAAAAGTACCGTATAAACGTTTTTGGGTTTTTTTACGAACTGAAGGCTTCATATTGCGGAGGTCAGCACCGCCCCACCACGACCCGAGTCATTGGATTAGAACGGGAGAAAATGAAAAATGATTATGATAAAAAAAATACAAAGTACAGTAGGACAAATAGTGACTCAGGTGTATTTCACTGCTCTTCTGACTGAGCCGCTGCATCCTGACTCCGCTCTGTAGCGGTTTTTCTTCTACAGCCCGCGGTGCAGGTGTGTGTTTTCGAGAGAAGAACATAGTTATTGGTAGTTGTTGTCGCTCTTTTTTCTTCTGGGCAAAAAGATTCTTATAAACCGACATGCCACCATCGATTATGTTTGCAAACTTAAATTTGGCAAGCTGTTTTACGTACGTGTACATATTAAACAGCAACGTTATTGACACACAGGTAGAGAAGAAGTGGAGAGACTGTTTAGCCAATCAGAATGCAGAACACAATGCACGACGCAAATCCTCGAAGCAGCGAGACCGCGAAAGGTGAACCGCGATATAGCGAGGGATCACTGTAATATATATCATGATAGACAAGTGATCAATTTCAATAGATAATGCATCTGATATGCTTTCTAATAGTATCAAGGAACTCCGATCCAGATCCGCACAGCATTCTGGGGAATGAAGGCATAGGAAACATTTTAGCCTCTCTACCTCTGACGACCAGCTAAGCAAAGTTGGTGGCATCAACCAACTCACTCGCTCTGTGGTTACCTAGCAACAACCTGATGAGCAACTTGCGCAGCAGCAGTTTCAGGTTTTGCCACCATGATTCATGACTACTTAAAAATAAACAATGGTGTGGAGAGGAAAGATCATGTCTTGCAGTTTTTCAGATATTTGAAACAAAAAAAACTAATCATAATTATCGATATCAACCAATATGAAGCACTTATATTGTGATATGTTTTTCAGCTGTATTGTCCAGCCCTAGTTGCACCAAAGCTTTGACTCAACCTCAAAATGCGTACAATTTTCTAGGGCAAATTTACTTTGGTACCTTGACATGTTTGCATTTAGCTGCAAGGTGCAAACTTGACTTCATTAGGTCAGTTTCCTGCCCAAGTAATTTGTAGTAGCTAAAAGAGTAGGTCTTAATTAAAAAGTACTAACTTTCTCTCAAAGTTGACATTGGCATTAAAAGCTAAAAGAATAAATCTGATTTAAATAAATTCTTTCACCAAATGTATGTTTTGGTTCATCAAGCAGTATTTTTCTTGTCAGACGGTGAGCTAGACCAGTTCTAGCTTGAAAAACTGGTTATATGAAAATAAAATTGTTCACAAGCCACTAGAACAGATTTATACTAGATTTAGGTAAATATCTGACAATAAATCCAGTCCTTTCATACCAATGTGCATAATCATTTGTGTCTTCTTACCTAAAACTATCCCATGTCTTCCAAGCATTAAAACAGTTATTAAGAAAGTGACCTTGCTCTCCTGCATGCCAACATTAATTATGTCACAGACTCCCCGTCAACACAGTGGGCTGCTAGACAGCTAGTTTAATCCACCACAGGCCTCATTCATATTCTGGTACCGAACTGGTTTGTCTGAATTCTGTGCACAGAAGCCTGGAGAACATGAGTGAGATAGATGAATGGAACATTTAAAAACAAAATACAATCCGGGACTGTTGAGAGCTGGCCGACGGCCTAAAGTGCCATAAGACGGCCTTGTTCGCTGACAGACTAGGTTTTCAATAACAATTCCAATACCGTCCTTCATCAAACCAGTTGCACGCATTACTTTAGCACTGAGGCACAGGTTAACATGCCACAAAGACGATTAAGTGGCATTCTCGGATCTGTTCTGATCCAGTTAGAAAATTCTGGATGAAAAATGATCAGATCTACAAGCAAAAGTTAAATTGGATTTAACAGATTTCTTTTTAGTTTTGAAACTTGAACTTTAAAGCATGAACATACATTTACTAATCAAATCTATCTTCATATTAGTAGACAGCCACTGAGCGAAAGAATGATCAAACTAAAAATAAATGGCAGGGTGTTAAAATAAAGCTTGTGGCTTTGAACTAACCATAGTATCATAATATTTAGACCTCATTCTTCTCATCATGCCCAACAACTTTTGCTAGTTCCCCTGTTTTTTGTAGCGTTTTTTAAACATATTTCATCCTCCAATGTAATAATAATTGCAAATGTTGTGTGTTAAGAGTGTTGCATTTTAAATCACATGACACAAACTATACTAACAGTCAAGATTGGGAACAGCAGATACATTTTAGAAGAGCTGGCCTATCATTGGTCCGACCAATGATAGGCCAGCTCTATCATTGACCTATAGAGCTGGCCTATCATTGGTCAGCTGTAAAGTTGGCAACTTTTTGCCATATTTTATTGGCAAAAGTTGGCTATCAAGCGATACAACTAATAAAAATACAATTATGGCCTGTTCTATTACCTGGAGCATCCCAGGTAATCCTCCTCTAATGCAGCAGCATTCAATTTTAAAACCAGTTAAAGATACACAACCATCAGTGGATAATAGCTTTTTTTGTGTATATTGGAACATGGTTTAAATTCTTAAAAGCGGCTTGACATGAGTGTTAAAACAATGTGTTCTCTATTGCAGAAGGGCAAAAACATTCTCAAGAATTAAAGCTCCTCCATAAAATTGAGCATCTCCTTATTAACATTAGTGAGCTAACATGAATGCATCTCTTTTGTAAGACTCATGAAAGATGTGGAATGAAATCCTTGTAGAGTAGAAACACATCCACCCCCGAAATCTATAAATGTATTAGAAACATTTTGAAGAAAAAAAAAAACTCCATCTTGTAAGTAAGATTTTAAACTGAATAATTTTCTCTTTAAGTAAACAAAAATAGCATCTCCAGGCATTTTTAAAACCAAAACTGTTGAGCAACACTGGAATCTTTCAAAATGTCCTCTTGGGGAAACTTCTGCAATTATTTTAATTTACTGCCATTGCCAATTTAGCAAAAGCAAACCTCTGAAGTAGGCTGTACTGGGACGATGAGTGTCAATAGTGTCTACTGATCAAACAATTTTGCTTGGTGTCCCTAGATAAATGGACATATTTGGTGACATAACCCTAGCTTCCTCTTTAAGATTGCTCATGTGAACACACACACACACACACACACACACACACAAAAACAGAAATAGCTCCTCATTGCAGAAGGTCCTAAAAATCTATTTTTTTAACCATATTTAGAACTGTTATTTCAAAATTTTAAAATTCCTTATTTAGGGCAAAGCCAAGAAGTCAGGGAGAATTCATTTAAAATTATCACTTCCATGCTTGGCAAAACAGCAGACAAGACAAATTTTAAGAGTTAATTACCTTTAAATGTGTACTTCTGATTTAGTTGTGAAATTATATTATTTCATCTGCTTATCTTTGGTGCCACTGCGTGTTTTCATTTATCTGCCAAATTGTTGCTAAAATGTTGAGGGACAAAGTAGCACTTTACTAACATAAATTGTGTTTTCAGACAAACATGGATAGCTATCTAAACTTTTTTAGATAACTGGTGTTATCTAAAAATAACACCAGTTTTAGATAACTGGTGTTATCTAAAAAAAAAAAAAAAAAAAAAAAAAGAGTACCTTTCATAGTTCTTGTGACATTTTAAAGCAGCCTTTTGTGTTATTAGAACAAGATCATTGAGCGCGGCTTTTTCGCAATACTTTCAGAGCTAACTGAGGTCGCAAACTTTTTATTTCGTTTCATTGAGCACCACCTTCATCATCAGTCAGAACCCTTTTAAGCAAATGGCTAAGGGCCAGGAAAAACCTGAGTAGACAAAACACAATTCATACAAGACTGAGATAGTGTCCACATTAATATTTCAAACATAACTCATCTTAAGATTAGATACATTACTTGAGTGAAAACAAAATGCAATTTTTAAATCAAGATTTTTCAACTAACTTTATTGATTTAGGTTATATCCTATATAATCCAGAAATCACCTAAAAAGAACCTGACTGGTGACAACATGTGACACAAAGTCAGAAGCATCCAACTTAGAAAAGATTTTTTAAAAATTCAAAATAACTATCAAGTTGCAGTTGAGAAAACATTAAACCATTTTAAACCTTTACAGGAATAATCAGCATCCAAAGAACTCAACTGTCTGAGTTAAATCCTGACAATCCCGAAAAACCTTTGGGAAGCTATCTTGGTGACTGAAAAAACAGAAATCAAGCTTTTGTAAAAAGGTGTTTGTCCAGTTATTTTTATTCCAGAAAAATGTCACATCAACAATCAAAAATGGTGACAGTAGTGGGACTGTCTAGGGGAGCTTTGCTCTCCAGGATCACTTGTATCTTGCATCTATTATTAATTTCCTGGCACATGATTCTAGTTGTTACCGTTACTAGAAGGGGTGGTAGGATACCAGGAAGTTAGTAAAGTAGAACAAAGAAACTGAAGAAGGACACTGTCTCTTGTACTGCTAGTGAATTGTTGTTTATTATGGCAATAAATTCCAACTTATGTCTAAACCCCCCCAAAACTGACAATATTTTAAGGATTGCTATTTAGTTTTTCTCTACTGTTGATTGAATAAGATATTATTTGTTCAAATATGTGATTAAATGCAGTTGCTTTAGGCAGTTTAGTGATAAAAAAAAAAAAGAAATCACACTTCTTTATGTAATTAGTGTTATGAAGAAGCCTACTTTAGAGCAGGGGTGGGCAATCCTGGTCCTCGAGGGCCGGTGTCCTGCAACTCTTAGATGTCTCCCTGGTCCAACACACTTGAATCCAATAGCTGAGTCGCCTCCTAAGTGCAGTCAGGTTCTCCAGAGTCCTGCTAATGACCTCATTATTTGACTCAGGTGTGTTGAAGTAAAGATACATCTAAAAGTTGCAGGAGACCGGCCCTCCAGGCCTGGAGTTGCTCACCCCTGACATAGACCTCTCTTTCACTTATTGGGAAAAACTAAGGCACAGTAATGTAACCTGTCAGGTTAGGGGGAGGGACGTTTATTAGGCAGGTTGATGAAAAGAAGGTAATACTTGAAAAAGATATGGGGTGTAATGGCGGCGCTTCACGGAAGATTCTTTTTGCAAGTTTGAGCTGTTAGTAACTGGTTTTAATGTTAGTACTTTTTATGTTCTGTTTTGCCAAGCAGAAATTAGTGTAAGATGGAGAAAGAATTTATTCAATGACTACCGCTGAAGTTTAGTTGTGCCTGTATTCTGTTAGGGATGAAACATGGACGTTAGCTTGTTTGTTCTTTGACAGGAAGCATTGTGCTCAAAATGGCCAAATGTTTCTGCACTGAATTCTTGAGTAAGTGGAATTATTGCATTCAAATTTATTTAGGTCTTTGTAATCTGTGCTATGAGCTAATTTGGGATTTGTGTACTATCTAAATAGCAGGCTTTGATGGGCTGCCAAGTACTGCTGCACCAGAAGCCTGGTAGACTTCACTCATTGCAAGAGGTTCATTTCCATCCCACATGCAGACAACAGACTGAAGAAGCCCAAAACTTCATTGGTCTGGACAAAAGGGAGTTTGTCATGACTGTGGGTTTCTAAGGTAACTGAGTACACACCTCTGAGCTCCAAAGGGAGAGCCAATAAAGTAGTACAATCAACTTGTCATAAAGGACTAAAAATCCCAGGTATCTCTGTTTAGTAAGTGGTATGATTGGGCAATATATGTCTTTTTTCTTTGATCATAAATATTGTTGTTCTCAAGAGTTTAAAATTTAGGTTTGGTTGATTTTAAATTAAAGCTGCAAGTTATAGGTTACACTTTGATTTTATTGCGCTTATGGGAGGTTGTCATCTCTGTAAATATTGACCAGCTAAACTATTCTAAGCATCTTCTTTTGTTAAAGGAAAACTCTAGGTTGGTTGAACTATCAATTCAATATAAATTACACACACATATGCACGCCCACACATCTATCTATCTATCTATCTATCTATCTATCTATCTATCTATCTATCTATCTATCTATCTATCTATCTATCTATCTATCGCTTTAATTTTAAAATTTGAAGCTGTATATTCAAATTTCAATATACAGCTTCAAGCTTAGCAGTCAAGCAGAGAGTAGTACAGACTTGGAAGTATGAATTAGGCCTTAATCCATTCCGTCAACAGAAGGTCGTTTCAAGAATTTCTATACTGCCAATGTAAAAAAAGCATCAAAACAATGTCAGGGTGTCAAGCTTAAAGCACTACGTTCACATCCAAGCCTCATAAAAGAATGACATCAAATGCATTAAACAACTGCATGGTGCAAAGACAGAATTCACTTTGTGGTGTTTGGATATAGCGAAATCTTGTTATACCCCAACAAGATGATGTAGATTTACAATAGACATTTAAAAATTGTCCAAAAGATTAAAAGAGAGAATTTATGCATATAAAAAAAACATAGGGGTCCTACAAAACTATAGTGAACCACAGCAGACCGCTGACTTTTCATGGTTCACTTATGACCTATTTGTGTATTCCTCTGTGGAACGTTACTCCAACTTTGGCTATTTGAAGATTTTTTTGGTAGCGCATATATAAAATATTCAAAACGAAATGCATCTCGAGAAGCTGAAATATCTAGGTGCAAAGCCACCTGATATGCTAATGATTGCCGTATATAAAAGCACAAAATCCAGAAGCACCAATCACTTTCCTTGGCACTGATTGGCTGTTACCCCAAAAGCAGATATAGAAAAATTATGAATGTTAGCTTCTGTTGTGGTCCCAAGATGGCTTCTACTTTATTCCATATTGAGGTACCTTTGGTGTTTAAACCATTAAAGTAGGCAGTTTTAAGTATTTTTAGAGGAGGGTCTCAAGTTGTGATCTCTTGCTCTTATCAAATACCAAGAGTCCACTGTAAAGAGTAATGACAGACTCCTTTACTAATATGTCCACCAATAAATTTTGGCTTCCAACGTACTTGCAACAAGAGGAAAAACAGATTTGGATTAACAGCTAGATAACATTGTCCAACTTTCCTTTTCTGATAGCAGTTCGGTCATTTTTTTTCTGTGTGAACCCATGCGGATGAACGGACGTCAACATGCATTTTAATCAGATTGGAAAGTGGCCTTGAGGTAGAAAAAGTCCCACTTTCTGAGAAAACCTGGGCAGGAAATTCAAAGAAGCGTGTCACCTTCCAGCCAGGCTTGTGGGCAGCAGGTCCCATGGAGATACTTGGTGACCAGAAATACAATGCAGAGGCTTGTGTTCGGCATACAGTCTATATTTGTAATTATGGGGTGTAACTGAGAGGTTTGATGGTACATGATGGTTGTGTTTACTTGGGACACCCTCTGGTCACTGCCAAGCCAGGAAGCTGAAACAGAGGCTGGTTGATGTTCCCTTTAGGCACATGCAGTTACTCTGGTTGTAGGTCAACACTAGTGGCTATTCACTCCCATCTGCGGCTCTAAGAAGGATTTGCTTCGAGCTTAGTAGAAGCTAAGAGAATAATTTCAGATTGTTCAGACAACAGCATTACCCTAGGTAAAATCAAATAGTTACTATACATCATATCACAGCTGGAATATTTCTATCCCTAGCACATTTATATTTAACATCATATGAATGAGAATGAAGTGTTGGTTGCTGTAATAAGAGATTCTCTGTATGTCCCAGTCGTGTTTGGACCAGAAGTCCTACTGGGGGAGCGGAAGTGGATCATGGCAACATGCTGACCTCACTAAAGGAACAGGCAGTCTCTGTTTCCTGCACTGCCTGTCCCACCCTTTGGATAAATGCAAACACACACACACGCATGCACGCACCTAAACACACCAAGGCTGACTCCCATTTATTAACAAGCACACGCAAGAGGTAATGCCAACAAATGATGCAGGGACCCAGATGCTGGTGGGGGACTCGCAATGGAGGGTGGAATTCAATCTTGCAAGAATCAACAAACACATCAGTGAATGGCCGGGCGTGCTGTAGTGCATAAACTTAGTGGCTGGTTGAGAATGGATAACTTTGGGAGGTTGATCACCTTTAAAACTAAATTTTCTTAATGTTTGAGGTCATATTTTTTATCGCCATCTCAGAATCTCTGACCTGCAGATACTGATTTAGCCACTTCTAATTTCCCTATAGGAACAACAAATTAACAGTGCCCAAAATATTTATATTCTTCTTATCCCTGAGTGATAAAGCACCCAAACAGTAGATCTATCTTCACTTTATTTATTAAAAACTAGCTTCATTATCATTTTCTTCTCTTCTACACGGTTCTCGTAAACCAGCAAACAATGGAACAGAAAGAGATATTGTTGTGTTGTGTAATACTACTCCATGCCACTAGGTGGAGCCGCTGGTAGGCGTGGGTGAGAAAGCGGCAGGATGAGTAGGAGAGATAATGTTAAGAATGATAATGGCGTTGTGCTCGTTCGGTAGTTGGACTTGATGTGCTGCGTTAAATAAAGGCACAGATATTCAAGAACGTGTCTTGTTCTTGCACCATTACAAATTGGCGACGAGAGATCCTGCGTGTGTTTTTTTTTCTTCTGCTGAAGTTTTTCTACCTACTGAATTAGCATGGCTGCTAACGTCCACCCGCCGCCGTTGTTTTTGCCTTGCCCTGGAGAACCTGC
>CAEFZX010009321.1:0-11454 GCA_903066825.1 Alfaro cultratus
TTCTGGAATTTTGGCCCATTCCTCCAGACAGGACAGGTGTGAAACTGAGCCAGGTTTATTCACACACAGACACACACGCACACACACAGACACACACACACACGCACACGCACACACACACGCACACACACACACACGCACACACACAGACACACACACACACACAGACACACACACACAAAGACAGAGTAAGCTACACACCACTAAAAGTATCAACTCTCATTTAAAAACTACCCTATTTGATTACAATGAAACAAATTCACAATTCCAGCTGATCAATATTAGAAATGTCCTTATTTACAAAATAAACAGCTTGTGCCTCTATTAGGGGGCCGATGATATCAAGACACATTTTTACTTGTCTTCTGTTCCTTTTGTTGTTAAGCTGCCGTTCTATAATATAAACAAAGGAAGCTCTCTCATCAAAATAAAAGCATCAAATCAAAAACTGGAAGTCAACCATATATTATACAAAATAAAACTAAATAAAGGCAATAAGCGCTAAAGAAATGGTGCGACAAATAAGGAGCTTAATTTGGAGTTATTTACACATATATTTCTCTGATGAAAAAAGATAATTGTACATTTAAAATAATTGTCTTTAAAGATGTCAAATAATAACTGGATACAATTCCAAGCTATTTAAGCAAATAGAGATGTGCACAGTTTGCACATGACTGGTGTCAGAGGTCATTAAGAAGTGATTGTCACTTAAACTAACTAAACTGTTTCTAATGAAGATTCTCTGCAGAAGCGTCACATGCCTGACCAGATTCTCCTAAACCTGAAAA
This sequence comes from Alfaro cultratus, assembly GCA_903066825.1. NCBI lineage: Eukaryota > Metazoa > Chordata > Actinopteri > Cyprinodontiformes > Poeciliidae > Alfaro > Alfaro cultratus. Next base: position 792 of record CAEFZX010009321.1, read on the forward strand.
CAGTTTCACTCTGGACAAACACCCTGCTGAGAAATCAGGTCGACCAGAACATGAATGTTCTCAGCAGAGGAATGAGATCCCGAAGTTTGAGTCAAACCAAAACAGGATGGATGGAGACGCCACACCAACTAAGATCACCATGAACAGGACATTTAAAGGGGCTGTGGAAGAGCTGGTGAGACAAGGCCAAATAGTGGACTGAACTCAGCTTGTCGGATCTGAGACGACATCCAACGACAAACCCCAGGGGTTTTTCAACCCTCTGATGCATCCAGGAAGTTGTCATTTTCCAGTTTGTCTGTAAACTCACAGCTGCCCATTTAGAAACATGAGCGGCGGTGCAGCTCTTCGTTTCTCCTGGACATGAACGGAAAGCAACCAACCACCAGGCAGCGGCTCAGGCAGGACGACACATTAATGAGAGGCTGTCATATTTCATGCATCAGTATGCTAACTGATGAAAACCCAAACATTTTTATCAGTCTATGAAATCCTCATATGCCCTGAACAGAACATGAAATGTGGACATTTCTGGGAAAAAGACATCTGGTCGCACAAATTTAGTAACCTGGAAAATTGTAGAATTTAACTAATCACAAAACATATGATGCAGCAAAAAAAGATAAAAATCAGAGATTTGGTGCAATAACCATGAATCAGCTGCATCTGATTTATGGTTTATGTTAGCAATATGTGCCAGAGATGTTATGGTAGCAGCGTGTCACTGTCAAGCTTCCAGCATCTTTGATTTCTGATTTAATATTTTAGATACTTGATATTGAGACAGAGACATAATCTTTCAGATTATAATATTTATTATATATTTAAATTGGTTTTTGTTTTATTGTCTTTTATTTCTTCCTGTTTCTAATTATTTCCAGTCATTGTTTGATTCCAAATATTTACTCTGAACATTTTTAAGACTGTAGATGCTGAGAAGCTTAGAAGAACATCAAGATAAATCATCAGATGTAAGATAATTTATGACTGGACGTAAATGTGAAGAAGGACTTCATGGTAAACTGCAGATCCTGCTCTTCTCTGTTAATTTCCTTTTCAGCTGTGATAAAGACAACAGATCCGGTTAATGTACTTTGGACCCTCTGTTCATGTAACAGCTGGAGAGGAAAGAAGCTGTGGAACATCAACGCACTGAGAGATGCTGCTGCTGTGGGCTTCACAAACACGCAGAAACACAATGCAGAAGCCCGTGGCGTGCAGTCTGAAGGGGACCCATAACCTTGGATGTGTGTGTGTGTGTGTGTGTGTGTGTGTGTGTGTGTGTGTGTGTGTGTGTGTGTGTGTGTGTGGTAATGAGTGAGTGGGTGGGTGCAGGAAAGGAAGTGGCGGAGAAGGTAGACATAAAAACAGAACAACAGAAAGCAACAGATGAGAAAAAGGAGGAAGACGGATACGGAGTGGAGAATCAAAAGCAAGCGAGGAGGAAGAGGAGGAGGAGGAAGAGGACGAGGGGAAGGTGATGAAAACTTGATCGTCTGAAGGTTTGCTTTGAATTCTTGAAAACAGTAAAAATTCAGCAAATATGTATATTTTTAATATGTTGATTGTAGATGTGCATCTTTTAGAGTATAAAGTTTTTTTAATTTTAATATCATTACCAATTCATGAAAGAGAAAATTCTAGTTATATTCAGATGAAGCCAAGAATAACTGAGTAAATATTGAGGAACTAATATGTTTTTCTTTTAAATGATCAAGTTATTTATGTAAATTACGATGTATTTCTACTGCAGATGACACTGGAAGGAGTAGCAGTTCTTAACAAGTGATTTTAAATATTTAGCTCAGAGTTCGGTTCTAAAGTTTTATTGAACCCAGCGGGTCAGACGGAGCATCGCTCTTCCAGACTTCCAGGTTCTGCTGAGTTCTGATAAATTCATATCTTGGTTCACATTTAAAATCTTCCAAATATTCTGAAAAGTCTTGTGTTTTATTGATGGACTTGTGATCATACTATCGTCACTGGATTCCTGATGAGCCTCAGTTTGGTTTCTGGAAAGTCTCCTTCAGCTCCATAGAACCGGTGGCATCATGACAGCTGCAGAACCTGGGATGTTAATTTAGAGTTCTGGTTCCGTTGGCATCTCAGACGTCAGCCTGACACTTTAACTTTGATGATCTAAGAGGTTTTTGATGACCTTTTCTCAAGTAAATCATCTTTAGAAACCAGATCATGTCTGACTGTGCCGTCATGTGGAGTTCCTCAGGGATGTGCTTTAGCCCCAATTCTCTTATGAATGTTTTACTGCTTCAGTGTAACTAACCCCTCTGCAAAAGCGTAACCCCACCCTCTGATAGATGATGAAATGCTTCACTAAAGTGGGCAGAACCAAGAGACAATGAGGGTTAAGTGTGGGGATTTTTCACTGTTGCCAACTTAGAGACTTTTCTGCTATATTTAGTGACTTCTTTCAAAACAGCAGTTACCTACAAACCTAGGGACTTTTTTCTGTTTCCTTGGAGACGATTTATGGCATCAAACAAGCCATGGAGACGATTTCAGTCCACGATGGTGAGTTCAGTAAATTCACTCACCATCAGACGTCTTCACAGCAGGACGAGCCGCCTGTTATTGTTGGGGAGTTTTGATCCCCTTGCTTGTTTTAACTTGAATTCACTCCGGCGCTTTCATGATGGCTCTTCGATGATTCCACCAATTATTCAAGCGAGAGCATTAAATGTTCGCTCTAGGTGGAATCTGTGTCCTCCTTTTAGAAAATGGCAACAAGCGAAACTCGTTATCTTTACTCACGTTGTAGTCCAACCACAAATATCGATCGAGCCAGTCTTTGCTAAAACTTCTCTGTTGCACTCCAAACAACCGTGACAGGTGTTTTTGAAGAAGTGGTGGTCTTGGTCCATCTTGAGGACTTCTGCTTAGATCCACTAGCTGTCCAGTGCTAACACCGTTAGCATTCTCAGCAGCGGTGGAAGGATAGCTGTACAGTTGGTCTCCTTCATTCAGATTAATATTTCGGAGTCTGCTTCCAAAAATTCATCCTTCTCTGATTCCATCTGTGGACCTTTTGGTTGTAAGAAACGATCCATATTTGCATTACTTGTTCCTCTCCATTTGTGGCGGGATGGTGTTCCATCGCTGATTGGTGGGCGGGGCAGATGGCTTCATAGTTGAGCAGGTGCAGCAAGGTGTGTGTTCAAAAGGCCCTTTAATAGTTTAAGTTTGATGTTGAGTACTACTGTTTGTATTACATGATTTCTGTTCAGTGTTACTTTCGTCCCTTAAGGCATACCGTGGTTACGGCAGTGATGACATCGTCACATTGCTCTAACCAACGTTGCTGATATCTGGTGGGGAAGTTCGGTATCTGAACCACTGTGCGAACACGTGGGAGAGACTTGCAAGATATGTGTGTTCTCCTTATAAGTGAAACCAAACACTCACCCAGACACACAGAAACACACATTTATGCCCATCCATGTTCAGTTGGATCAACATCTGTAATGCAGTTTTTAATACAGAACAGTTAAAGGATCCTGCCTCGTGTCTTTATTAGTCCATCTGCTGCACCTCATCCTAACATCTGGTCCTGAGCTGAATCCTGGCCTAAATGGTTTTCTGGCCAACACTCCAGGTTGAGAGCAGTGAGAAACTCAAACAGTTCCTTGCAGTCCTTCAACCTTCGAGCAAACTCACCTACAGTGTGTGTGTCTTTGTTTCCCCTGCTACATGTCAGCTGCCCGAGTGGCTTGTGTGTTTGATCGGCTCATCTGAGATCTGTTGCTCTGCTGGCGAAGCGGCTGCAGATGGAGGTTGTTGCGGTTTCCATCTAGTCCTCACCTGCTGATCCGCTCCCTCCCTGTGTGGGCTGTGTTTCCACTCCTGGGCCCATGATTGTTCTGGAGCTGCAGCGCTTTGGACGCTTGTCTTGCCGGTGGTGGTTTGGGCCGCTCTCAACTAAACCTGTTGCTGCTTTGCAGGCTAGTGGACGGGGCATGACTCCTCTGGCCCTGTTGAAAGGACTGAAACCGGACAGCAATTTGTTCCACTGCTTGAAGTGTTTTCTTTTACGTTTTGTCTTTGTTGTGCCTCTTTGAAGTTGCTAATTTGTTTCCTTTTATTGGTTTGATTTACTCATTTGTTTTTGTTTTTTTAAATAAGTAAGAGTTGTCCTCACCCTACACCTTTTCTTTCCAGGGACAGAGTAGCAGGCCTGAAGCCATGTTTTATAAAAAGAGAAATGTTTTAAGGAGACTGTCAATAAAATATTGTGAACTATTCAGTCTGTGTTCCGGTGCATCTTGTACATAACTTTTAAAAAGATCTCCCCCTGCTGGTCACACATTGCTTCCCACATAATACGCATCCACAAAGTTCAAATACTGTTTTTAACTCAATATATAATTGATTTTTTTTAATTGAAAATTTTGTGTCTTTTGTGGAAAAGGCCAGAAAAACAAATTAAAAATGTATAATTAGATAACCTCCCATAATACCCCCAAATTAAATATTTTTGAGGGTGTTACGGCGGTGCTATGACGCTTCCAGGGGCGCTATAGCGCCCCCTAGGCGCCGCCGCTGATGCTCCATCTCCTGACTCACTACCAGGAGGCGAGATGGTCTTACACCCAAACTTAAGGCTGGAACGTAGACATCAACCAAACTGGTCTGTTGGAATCAAAAGACAAATTCAACAGCAGTAGCCATTGTTCAACCCACAGAGGGCAGCACTGAGACAGTTTTAGGCCAAATATTGCAGAACTTTAAAGAAATTGCATTAAAATGTTACATATTGCACAGAAATATAATGATAACAGCCTTAAGGACCAATTTGGACAGGTGAAGGTTGTCTAAATCTGAGTCCCAAATAAAACAAAAAAGTTGATTTGGGACTTAAAATACTCTAAGTGTGGCACAGAATTAGTTTCTGTATTTCATCTGTTTACTTCTGATTAAAATATAAAGACTGTATATTCAGGCAAGATTTTAGTTTTACATTTTACCAAACTATTGTTTATTTGATTGATTTTCATCTTGTTAGTCCTAATTTTATTTTATTATTTCAGTGAAACAGATTTATCTCTGAACTGGGTTGCATAAATGAGTCTATTCTCTCAATGAAAGAAATGACTCCAATTTAATATTTAAATTGAATTTTGTCTTATATTATACTCATTCATCAAAGGAAGAGCTCTGCAGGCTGTCTTTGAGTTTTATTTCTTCTCCAGAAGAAGAAACTGTGAGCAGATAACGAGGCTGACTTGCAGGAGCAAATATTCACTGGTTTATATTTGTGTTTTTAATGGAATATGGATTATAAATGTTTCCCAGCCTGCTGTCCAGGTTGATCCAAAGGAGATTTAGAACAATACAAACTTTCAGAAGTTTCTTTATGTCAGGCTGTAAATGTCTGAGACCAAAGTTCAAGAATCATCTGGTTAATATTATTCAGTTCACAGATAACTTTACAGTCAAACCTTCCTAAAATAATTTCCTAGATCATTTTTGTTGCTAAAAGTGACTTTAGGATGGAGAAAATTCATCACACTCTCATTCTGAAAGCTGTTTTGGGAGCACACAAAAAATCACTTTTTGCAAAAAATGATTTGGACCATTATTAGCTGTATGAGTCACTATATATTTGATGTGTTTGGTATTTTAAATGTTATTTATTTAGGAAGCAATTCTTTTAGTAAACAATCATTCTATTGATTATTCTGATGATCAGTACATCGGTCTCGTGACATCACAGTTTTAGGAACTTTGTAACTGACATCCATCTTGGTAGGCAGATGCTATGGAGTTGCTATGACAACAATAAACAAGTCACAAGCTTAGAACCAGCTCTTGCCTCTGTCCTAACATTATAAATACATTAAAACTATTACTGGACTGCAGTTTTTGAGCATACTCCTCTGTGTCATAAGATAAATATTATAAGATAAACATTTACTACTTATTGCCAAATTAGCAACATTAGCTTGGCTAATGTAGCTTTTAGACTAGCTAAGATGGACATGTAGCCTACTTGTGTGTTACTATACATGTTTACTCTGCCGGTCACCTGAACCTCGTTCTTCACCTGAAGAGTTTGTATGTCCTTCATAAATCTGTTTAAACACTGCAGCCCTGGATTCCAGGTGAAGCTCCTCCATGTTGTATAAACTCTTTGTAGGAGATTGGAGGACAATGCCAAATTTTCAGAACATGTCACATTGTCTGACGTTTCACTATCATGTGTCATACGCCCACAGCAGCCATTTTGTTGATATATATTTCTCTTGCACGTTGATCCAGATTGTCACTATATTTTCTGTTTGTTGGACTGGGAGTCATGGTTCATCTATGATTTGTTCTTGCCTACCTAGATGTCGTGGATCACTTCCAGTTCAGACTTGTGGGAACTATGTATTGATTAATCAACTAAAAAATTGGCATGTTTTTAAGTAACTACTTAAGTTTATTTTATAAAATATGAAAAATGCTTAAAAGTAATTAAATTGTAGTCCAACAGAACCAGACCAGCTGAAGGTCAGGTGATTGTATGTTTGTAAAGGACTGAGAAACATCTGTGAGCTGACGACAATAAAACCGCAGCCAGAGTCCGACTGACCCAAACAGCTGAGGTCCAGCTCCGTTCATCCTCTTCCTCCTCAGCAGCACAATTTCATTTATCTCCAGAAGATCCATTTCCTCTGTTTTTGAGGCTCAGTCTCCTCCCTTCTGCACCAAATTGAACCAATTTGTCCAACTTTAAAATCAGATTAAAGTGAAGAAGGCGGCGGTGGCAGGACATTCACAGTTCTTCCCTTAGTGTTTCTGTCTAGAGACCAACCTGGGATAAAGCAGCTTCTGATCAGGAATTAAAACAGCATCAAGCTGTCAGGCCTCGTAATGAGAGTGTTTTTATCCTGTTAATGCCGTTGATTTGGGGTTAAAAGGATCAAACTTTCAGTTTTGGGCTGTTAAATGGAAAACAGAGCGGAGGCGTGAGGCTGATTCACTGTTGGATTTTATCTGTTTGTTTTTCACTCTGTCATGACAGGGAGCAGGATCAGGTCGCTGCTTATTATCTCTGCTTGGATAAGACAGCGCAGCACATTAACACACACGTTCCTGTTGCTTTGGACATGAATGATTCATGAGACGCTGCCGTCGGTGTGTTAATAATCAACGCCCAAAGCATCCCTCTCTCCCTCTCCTTCGCCGTCTGACTCACGCTCCCTTTCTCCTCCCTCAGGTCTCTCCACCTGAACACCCAGAATCAGGGTAATAACGGCCAGAAAAAACAAGACAAGTCTAATCCTGCTGCCTCTCTTTTCGCTTCACTCGATATTCTCTCTTCCTGCAGCTTTACTATCACTTTCCCTCAGTTCACTTGTTTCTTCTTGCCCCTGGTTTCACAGTACGTTTCACTCCAGGAAGGGTGGAAAGAGGCAAGGCGCTCTCGTCTGTTTGGCTGCAGCTTAGCTGGTTGGTTGGTTAGTCCAGCTGCTGGTCTAGTAGGTGAGTTAGCAGGTCAGATCTGCATTCAGTGAGGTTCATCATGTTGGCGTTGCAGCTGATCTGGACACAGTCAGGAGGATTAAATGAGAAAAAAACAGAACAACATGGAGCTACCGGTAAGATCAATCAACAAGTTTCTGCTCCTTTAACTGATCTCCCCGGGCTTTACGGCAGAAAACATCAACTTTTGTAGCAACTTTCACATATTATAATAATAATAATAATAATTATTATTATTATTATTGTTATTATTATTATTATTATTATTATTATTATTATTATTATTATTATTATTATGCTGTTTACCTGTAAATGAGGCCTACAACTCCCCCAGTGGCAGTAGTAAGAAAAACATTCAGGATTTAGTGGCAGTTGAAGACCGCTGTAATTGCTTTATTCTTGAGGTAATATATTTGTGTGTGCCACTTTTTGAAACCTAAGGTGAGCTCAATTTTTCAGATTTTGTGCAGTTTTTTAAGCCACCTGCCTTTGCTCTAAGTACTTGAGAAAGGGTAGTCCATCTAAACCACCTGCGGGCCTGTTTGGCAAAAATGTCCGCCTATGCCACATATACCTGTATAGGTGTGTGCATGTGTGCATGTGGGTGTCCAGGATGAAACCCTACCCTGCTGTAATAAGCTCTGCCCCTTTCCCTACAACATTTCTGATTATTTACATGTTCATACACTGATCTGTTCATAATTTGGGGTTCAGTGCCTTGCTTAAGGACACTGATTAAGGTGGAGAGGCTGGAATTAAACCCTCATCTCTCTGACCCCTCATCAACTCATCCCCCATCAAACCATGGCTGTTTAAGAAACCACATTCATTTGTTTGGTTCTGTGATCTGTTTTTTCCACAGCTTCTCCACAGGATTGAGACTTTGACTGTTCCTGCAAGCTAAGCTCTGCCTCCTCCATGCTGTGACCTTTGCTCTTCTCTTGCTCCACATTAGCTGAAAGGTTTTCCTGCAGGGTTTCACCTTCTCTTCCTGGCAGGTCCTGCAGACATTTAACGTTTTATTCTGCTTTAGTTTACCAACAAGATGTTTAACACCAATCATGCTTTAAAGCTGCAGTTTGCAACTCTTATTAAAAAAAACATTGACATATTTGTTAAAACTGTCACCATGTTGTGACAGATTATGAGACAGATAATCTGTGAAAAGGACTGTGCTTCGCAGCACTAAGACCCGTTTCCTGACTTTCATTGGTTGTTTCTAGTTATCACTGGGCGAAGGCAGAGAAGGTTGATGTTTTTTCACAGATTATCTGTCGTAAATTGTCTCAACATGTTGACAGTTTTAACAAATATGTCCATCCATCCATTTTCTAACAGCCTTGGTGGGTTGGGAGGGGTGCTGGTGCCTATCTCCAGCAAACGTTTCGGCAAGATCAACAAATACGTTAACAAATATTTTATAGGAGCCACATACTTCAGCTTTAAGTTGCAGAGTTCTTGGGATTTTCCTGTCATTATTGAACTGAGAAGTGAGCTGAGAAGCAAGCTGTGGCCAAGCTAACCAAAAATGCTGAACTGTGACAAGAAGCGAAAATAATTAATCAAGGTCAGAAGGTCAGAAATGAGGTCAAACTCCCCTCAACCTTCACCACCACAGCATAAAAATCACGTAAAGTCAGACTCATCCTGGCCTACCACAGCAAATGCACGGAGGTGGGAGTGTAGTGATGTGGGCTTCAAGAGTCAAAGCAGCCTGATGACGTTTGAAAACAACTGTCTGCTTGCCAAATCCTTCAAACTGAAACTGAAGAAATTCAGCCCTTCAACAAACCTTCAGCATGTTTTTAAAGAGGAGCTAAAAATAAGCTCAAAACCGTCGTCTGCAGAATAACTGAACAACTCAGAGGAAGTTTGTGCATCCCAGCAGCGAATGTTGGTGACCCTTCATTATTTCTTTGTCAGATGTTGAGTTGTTGGCCTTCAGAGTCCAGAGTAGTCCGTTTGGACTCGATGTTTGGCCGTATCGTCTGTGGTGTTTGTGTTCTGAGCGTTGAGTAAGCGTGGGCGTGCTGACTTCCTGCTCTGAGGAAACGCTCTTCCGACAGAGACAAACTGAAACGTTTCAGATCTGTAGTGATGTTGAAACACACAGATATCTAACACACAGAGAGAGAGAGAGAGAGAGAGAGAGACATAGGTCCATTCCAGCAGTTTCTGCTTCATCATAGAGAGAGATGCCTCCTCATCGCAGCAGTGGCTGGTTTATCAGACATCGACTTTGAGCCGATTCGGTTTCTGTCAGAGGACTCTGGATTATGAGCCTCGTCTCGTCAGGAAGTTCATTCATGACAAAAACACGCCAGACGTTTAAAGTTAACTTAAATTGAACCTGAGAAGCAAGAAAAGAAGATCTGCGGAGATCAGAATGGTGAGTGTGGTCAGGTTTCACATAGCAAAACAGCTAAAAGCTCAACATGTGTGAGGTTTGGGCATTCAGCTGTTTAGAGAGCAAAAACTTTTGATTTGCATTCACTCGTTCAAGTATTCAACCATAGATGAATAATACTTGAATCCATTTCTAAGATCTGGTGTTGCCCACATGAACAGTCAGAACCTGGTGGACATTTTTTAAAAACTGCTTAATGTCAAACTAACAAACTGAACATGTAAATGTTGCTTTTCTGCTTGGTGTCCTAGTCAAATCTCTTTTTTGTTCATGTTAATAATGATCATATTAAGGCACAAGGAGTCTAACGTTATATTTGCATTCTTAGACAGAATGCAATTTTTTTTATTCTTTGAATAAAATATGAGAAACTTTGTAGAAATGCTTAACTAACCTGAAATATAAATGACTAATGAAATAAAACGTAAAGAACAGAAGATAACACCGTGCATCTATTTGAAATGAGTAGCTTCCCCAGTGTGTGATCACAGCGCTCCTCAGCTCTCTGCCTTTAACAAGGTCAAAGTTCAGCTGCTTCATGCTGACTTTAACCCTCACTAACAAGTTTGCATCGTTTCCTAAAGTTTTGGGAATTTTTGAAGGCAACAGGGAGGCTGCTGGGTCTGTTGTCCTCCATATTGGACCTCTGCTGCATTCTGCTGCATTCATTCTGCTGCATTCATTCTGCTGCATTCATTCTGCTGCATTCATTCTGCTGCATTCATTCTGCTGCATTCTGCTGCATTCATTCTGCTGCATTCATTCTGCTGC
>CAEFZX010009324.1:0-22884 GCA_903066825.1 Alfaro cultratus
TTACGCGCAATGACCCTCAGTCACTCGCTGTTTTACTTCCGGCACGGGGCTCCGTACACCTCTTCCACGGAATTTCGAGCAGGGACTCCGCCGTCCCTCACGGATTTTTGTGCAATTCAGTGGTACCTGTTAGTGTCTAGAATTTACAGGGTTTGTATTATGTGCAATGACCTTTTGGCATAATGGACTTAATGAACTTACATGTTTGCAAACTGTCACAAGTTTGTTGAACTTCTGTATTTTATTACAAAAAGGTTCCAACAAACTGTGGGTGTGCATTAAAAAAAATCTACTCATACTACTTAAACTATTTATGATTTTTGCCAAGTTACAACCATATTTTCCCCTTCAAATTAAAATCTGAATAGTGTCTTGTGAATTTGTATTCAGCCCACTTTTACACCACTACTTGATCACTCAGTAACTCGAGCTTTGAGTTTCACAGACTGCATCTCTACAGGATGATGAGCTGCTAGTGGTTTATAGCAACCATTCATGCTAGCTGTATAGTATTTTACCATCAACTGAACTTATGTATTTTCAACCAAACGCTATTTTAAATGTCTTTTGCTCAAAATATTTTAAAACCTTGCATCCTTTCCTTTGCTATTGAGATGACTAAACCCTCCTTGATCCTCAGTCTTTATTTTGTAATTAATGTGTACCCTGGAGGATGTAACTGTTCAGACTTGACTGGAATGTTTTTCAGTATAGATAGAGAAGATGGTTCTCCAAAAATAAAGCAATAATAATTCAAAGTGAGGAGGAGACACTCTCAGTTCCTATTTACTGCAGAATAACCTTGTGAAACTCTTCTCACATAAGAGCCAAAGAAAACCATTGTTGTTTTGATGTAACAGGACAAACTAAAGAAGAGTGAAAGTACTTATGCAAGCCACAGACTCACATATCCCAGACAGCATATTTTATTATCAAACCTATTTTTACTTTTGCTCCACAACAACACTGACTGGTTGCAGTTCAAACTGAAAACCCCCCACAAAAAACCAGTTTGAGTCAAAGCAAACTTGCTGCACTTGTTTTCTAAAGCAAAAGGGTTTTATTAGAGGGCAGAAAATTCTGCTGTGCCTGCAGGCTGAACGTCCTTTGTCAGGACAAAAATCAAAGCGAGTCAGTTTTCCTATCTGCTGAGTTTCTGTCCTCCCTATCCTTCCTTCACAGCTGCAGATTGTTGCATTTGGAGGATTTTTTGCGTGTTTTGTTTTTGGTACCTAATGGTGCGGGGACTGTGTCCAGTCCAACTGGGAGATCTTTGTAGTTGAAGTCAAACAATTTGGTCGTGTTGCAGGATGAAAATCTCTGCTTATAAAAAGGCTACTGTTTAGGGCTGAAGGATGGGAGTCAGTCGGCCATTCCTGTTTTAAGTTTTGTTTTGATCACTTCGTATGGGAGTGTAGTCTGTGAAATGGCCCTGAAATGAAATATAGCGTTGTACTAGAAGAGAACCTACAACAGGACAGAGACTCAACCAGATGTTGAATGAAACAGTTTAGGTCATTCTTGTGCTAGAATGACAGTTCAGACTTATCTGTGGCAATACTTGAAAAAGCTCACAAAAACATCCAAACGATTCAGTTTTTTCTGTATTAGATGAAGGGGGCTAAATATTATTAACTAATTGGTTTGTTGAAATAAACTTTTTATTTAAAAACATTTGGTATTGTATTGGTCTATCATATAAAATCACAATATAATTTAAGTTTTAGTAAAACAAAATGTGCTCTCTAGTAAACTTTGTCAGGAGCCCCTTTATGTCATCAGCCTGGATCTGGGTTACCATCTGTGTGGCCTTTCATAGCTTGTTAAGAGGATCAGCCAGTGAATCCAAAAATGATGAAAAAGAAACATACAGATGAATAGGCTTTGACAAACAAACTACATACCAAAATGTTAACTTGAACACAAGGAAATAGTTTACCAAATCAAACATTTCTGTCAACAGCCTGATGTTAAGCGGTCGTATGGAAACTAGTGATTTAATCTGATTTACTTTCATTAAATATTTCAACAAAACATAGCACAGGTTTTCTTTTTTTTTTTAAGGAGTAGAAATTGGAGAACGAGACACATTTTAAACAGCTAAGACAAACAGGGCTCACTGGTAGAGGTTGTCTTAGTTGACTGCAGTGCTTCAGGAAACATGCATCAACATCCCATTCCAACATGTTTTTTGCGCTTAATTGAAGGCATTCTGACTTCACGTTCTTAAACAATGAGACGTCAGTTTCCAGAGCACTATTTTTGTGCAAGTGGAATAACATGTCAGGCCAAACTCTCCCTCAATTGTATACAATTGCCAAGCCACATATTTTAGTCAGGCAAAAATGTAGGCATCAGCTTTTTTCAGCTCTCTCGTCTTGCACTGTAGTCTTTGGCCCTGTGGGCACCAGACATATTCTGGTCTGGTGCAGTTCTTGTTTTTAAGTTCTAGGAGAAGCTACATGTTGAGCTCTGTGAGATTTATGTAAATCATATATTACATTTTACCAGTTTGTCAAACAAAATCAAGTTTTTAATTAACGTTTTACCTTTATGTTTTGTTTAACAGGAACAAGCTCCATAACTGGTTGGATTTGTTTTACTATTATTCTTCTGATCTTTTTGGCGGCTGGCTTTGCTGCATTTCTGCACAAACGTGGATTTCTTAAACTTCCGAGGTAAAAGCTACAACGGCCTTTAAGCATTAACTCTGATGCCATTTTAAATTCATGCTGCTCATCTTATGTCTTGTTTTTACTTGTCAGTTTTCTAAGGCATAACAGAGACCCAGTACGAACATCCTCACCAGACGAAGCAGCAAATGAAAATGCTGCACTATAACCAGAGGGGAAGAGCTGAGTCCCAAAAAGTCCAAGCACACACTGCAATATAAACTTGTAAGTCCTGGCACTGCAATGCATGTCCTTCTTTTTGTTACATTTACAGGTAAATGTGTGTGTTTTAAAATCGTTTTTAATGTAGTTGTAATCTATGTATAATTTATTGAGTTCTTTCTTTTATTTTGTGTAATGCAACAACTTTGTTTTTAACAATAGCCCACCTTCTCCCTCATTTCCCATAAATCTTTGGAGATTTAATGTTAGGCTAGCCAGATGTGTGAATTGTCTGTTTTGTCTGTTTAGGATCTTTGACAAAGATTGAAACAACAGGATGCTGGGTTGCTGGCTCAATTCCCGCTCTTGCTGCATCTGTCGTTGTGTCCAATAGCAAAACACTCCACCCACCTTGCCTGCTGGTTTTAGTCAGAGTGAATGACAGCTTTGCTTCTATCTGAGGTTTTATGGGACATTTTCTGCCATATCAATTCCTGCTTCTTCAGTAGCAGGAGGTGCTATTGACGCTTGGCATTTAATTGGGGATTAACCTGACTACCAGAACGGCCCTCCAAACATCAAGTCATAGCCAAGAATATTGTTGCCAAAGTGACCCTGAATGTCAAGAAACAAAAAAGCCTGATATTTAAGATCAATTAAACCTTATTTATGTATTTTTCTTCCTAACTAACACTCCCTATCCCACAACAAACAGAGGAAGGATTTCCATCCCTTCAGGGTCAAGCATCCTCTTTGTCACTTTGACATTAATTCTGTGCCAATTCTGTGGCTGTCAACTGAGAAACCTGAACTTGTGCCTTAAAATGCATCCAGTGATTTCAACCGTAACATTGATAACTGAAGGATGTGGTTTTAACTGTAAAGGATGTCGTTTATTGAGGAAGGAAGTCAGCGAACCAGTGTTGGATTGTGTGACTGGTTTTCCACTGACATATTTATGGACACTATTTTTTTAGCAGTTAAGCTGAACTTCAGCGTTTTTCGTAAAAACATGAGAATTTGCGGTGAATAATTTGACTTAGTTTTCCAACACTATAAACTTATTTTGGTATTTCAGTCATCAGCATTTGGCTTCCTTTTTGGTTACTTTTCTTCCCACTGCTGTTGTGCATCATAAGCAACTGTATGTTTAATTTTAAAATAGGAATTATTCATAATCCAGCGATCAAAGCATTTCATGTGCTATTTTTATATTTGAAAACAGTAACACATTTACAAGAGAAAACTTGTGTCCCGTATTTAGAGCTGATCTAAGTTTTTTTGTAGAGAAATGGAATAACATTTTACTACACCAGCAAAATCAGTTTTTACCACATTTTTGGATATTTCTTTGCTTTGCTAGTCTGACATGTTAGTTAGTCTGACAACTGACAGACTAACATCGAAATCTGTCAGTTTTCTGACATTTACCTCGAAAATATTGTTTTCGAGGTAAATGTTTTCTGTTTAAATGTATATGATGTAAGTATATACATCATATATATTGCGGCAACAATGTCTCAACACACTGCAGCTTAAGCGAACTTAACTTACACTTTTTAATTATTATTAGTAGTATTATTATTATTGTTATAGAAGCATACATACTTGTTAAAACATCAGTGAACATGAAAAGTAACTTCAAAATTCTTCTGTCCCCACAAAATTTTATATTTTTCTTCTAAGCGTAAATAAAAACCAATAATAACCCTTCTTGGATCAGCGTTCTCATGCTTAAACCTGTTCAGCACTGAGGAAATCAGCTCACATTCCACACCAGCGCCATTTCAGAGCTTCATTTTCCTGTCATTATGTCATTATTTTGTTTGTTTTTAGATGCATACTTGGAGTCACTATGATGCAGGAAAATGAAACCATCGATTAGCATCTAGTGGACAACTGAAGGGTTTTTGAACCCTACCTTTGCTTTGAAGTATTTACAACCTTATCCAAAAAATCCTCAGTTCCATATGAGGAAAAGAAATCCTCCAGCATGGTTAAAAAAAACCCTGACATTTTAACAGGGGTATGTAAACGTTTGAGAGGCACTGTATGCATAGCATGCAGTGAGTACGTATGCTATGCTATTAAAGTAGTAAGTAGGGCAATTAAAGCCCCTACTTACTTTAAAATGTTAGTTAAATATAAACCTTTAACTAGTCCAACCTATAAAAATCCAAAATTAAGTAGATTATTATTTTAGTTGTTGGGTTTTACTTGAGTTTAAATGTGTGAAAGACCCCAATCGCTTTTCACCCAATCGCCTGAAAAGCCTTTTTCTCTTTTCTTTTTTAAATCTTTAAGACTTTGATGAGACATTATGTTTTTGAAAGTTGTGGTGGACTCCACTCTTTCAGTGACTGAAAAATACAAACATAGACCAAGCTATCCTCCCTGGTACAACACTTGATGTCTTCGAAACCATGTGTTTGTTATATTAATAGTTTAGTTTGAGACTGCAGATTAGCAAGTTTCATACTTAGTCAACATCACCTCCTGCAGGCTTTGTTCAGGTTAGTTGCACTGAGGAAGTATGTTAAGTTCCATATTTTAAATGTTTTTTATGTTTTTTTTCTTACCAGAATGTCAACCGTTCAGCATTATTTATTTTTTGAAGGTAAAAAATGAGTGTTGTTGTATTAATTTGAAGAATTTGAATAAACTATTATTAATTCTGTTGGGTTTTTGGAAAAGTTTTGAGTTGTCGCTCCTTTGTTTAAATGAAGCTTCCAAGAGCCCGTAATTGAAATCTTTCAAAGTGTTTTTATCAGTTCTTCAGATTTTCTGAGGGTTTTGTTTCTTCAGAATTTGCTGCCTTTATTGTTTTACTTAATCATCTGACCATTTTCAGAAGAATTTTCTTTTTTGTGTTCTGTTGTTTTCTTTTTTTGTTTTTATTTATAGATGGTGTTAAATGAAGAACCACAGTTTGATCTGAAGAGACTCTTAATTTATCTGGTTGTTTTTTAGGCCTGAAGCTTCCTGTGCCTCAACCTGCCCTAGCTTTGCTCAAACGCTTCCTACTAGAAAACAATAGATAAAAAAAAAACTTATTGATCAAGAGCCAAAGTGGAAAGGTTGCACCTAGAAAATTAACAAATTAGGTTATATTTCTGATGAGGCTATCTACCTGTATGCAGACACAACAACACAACATTATGCCAATTCACCATTTTGATTTTAAATTGAACTGAGATTTAAAACTCGTATTTGTACCACAGCAAGCTTATGAGAGTGATTTCTCCTTAGGTGTGCTCACCCTTATCTCACTCAGAAATTCAAAACCCTGATACAAAAACCTTATTTGTCCCCTTTTTATCTGATGTTGCTTTTTTTTTTTTTTTTTGCAAACATTATTTGTGATAAGAAGTCAGCTTCGCTCTTAACACTATCTCTCGCTTGTTATTCTCGTAAAGTTCGAATCTACAGAAACTAAAAATAGTATTTAGTGACACCAAGTCAAACATCTGCTCTGTTTTAAGCACACAAGAAGAAAGACATAACACTGCAGTGTGAAAATGTACCAAATCTGTTCCGCTTTTCATAAATGTTGCTGATGTCAACAATGGCATCCAGGTCAACCAGCATGCTGGTAAACCATGACACCTTTTACACTCTGCACAGAACTGTGCAGGGCAAAGTATTTGGACTTGTGCTCAAATAAAACTAAAATTAGATGCTAAATACTCGCATAGCTTTAGCAATACACTGAATGAGTGAGTTAGCAATACACTGAATGAGTGAGTGTGTGCTTTTACACCTGCAATGAAAAATCAGTAGCGATACCAAGATTGGGCCTGTCTCAAGTTCACCAGAATAGCTGTGCAACAGATCTAACAAAAAGTGCTTTTCACGTTACCTTAATGCTGTTGCTGTATAAGACATGCAGTTGTTGTTGAAAAGCTAGATGTAATCGACAGAAGTTTTTTCCTCTTATGTATACATTTAAGTTTTCAAAATATAACATACATGAATTATATATGTATAACAAATTACTGTATAAGAAAAAATATACTCTTACCAGTATGACAATAATGCAAATAAAAACGTATAACTAAAAATAAAATAAAAACCAGTCAGGGCAATTATCTAAATAACTGGTTACACTGCACTGATTATCATTTAGACACCACCTGTCTATAAAGACAGAGCTTATCAGTTTTCCACAATTTTAATATAACTTTTTTGGCTATATTACCATTTCGTACATCACAGTGGTTTGCACAGAAATACTGCAGTTTCTATATTTCTTATAGGGGAATCTATAAGAAATATAATATAATCGTACCTATACACTTCAGAGAACAAGTAGAAAATGTCACAACAATATTGGAAGAGTTCAGGGCATGACCAGATCAGGCGTGACGGGGAGCCATCCTGGCTTACATTTATCACATTTTGAAGATATTGAGGGGAACATTCTGTACAAATTCATTTTAGAGTAGTGGAGTCTATGACACACTTTGAACTGAATTAACTGGTGGTTTACACTGATAGAGCATGACCGAATCCTCCCAAGACCATCACTCCCAATCTGCAAGCCCAGTCCTCTGTGCTGCGTGGGAGTTTGTTGCAAAGTTAATTGCCTCGGCAAAGATGTCAACAAAGTTTAAAATTTTTTTTTTTTTTTTATTCTGAAGAGCCCAACAGAAGTTTGCATATCTTCTTTTCTTCCGGAAGAGATACGAAATTCAGAATGTTAATTCGAACATAATTTCTAATGTGCAAATATCTGAAAAATCTGCATCCGGAATCGATGTGCCTTAACATTGCAAATGAAGCAAACTTTGACAGAAGGTTTTTAACAGTACCTGTTACTAAAGCTGTGCTTTTATATAACCTGGTGTTCATTGATGTAGCTTTAGAAGTATACATTTAAAATTGTTCATAGTTGATTCAACGGCTTGGTGTACACATTCCTTGTTAGGTACTTTCTTCATATTATAAACTGCTGAACTTATATGAAGCATTTGTTTTTTTCCTCCTAAGTACAAGAGGTCAATTTTCTGTCTAAGCTAAACCATAAAGGAGGAGGAGTTTTAAAAACAATGGTCTGTCTCAACTTGTAGTTGTAGTTCCTCATTATATTTTGCTGTACATTTTTCATTCTGCTCTATCTTTTAGATTTTTATTCTGTTTCACAAGTTTGCATTTACATATATTTTGCTTGACTTATTTTCTGCTGTAGTTGTAGTTCCTACAACTTTCTGTAGGAAGTTCCTACAACTACAAGTTGTAGTTGTAGGAACTAAAACTGCAAAACTGTTACCTCAAAACCACATGTAAAACTCCCAAATTCGTAGTTATTTGCAGGCAAGTAAAGGGACAGAGAGAAAGAACACACTGTTGCATTTAACAGGAGACATTTTTCGTGGTTGGTCAATCTAACACTGAAAACAGCAGTCTGCGTCACAATAGCATTATATATAGATTTCCTGAAACGAGGTGGCTGCTGCTTATAAATCTGTCACAATGATGAAATTGCTGATAAACGATAATTAGCTTTTTCTTGGAGTGCAAACTTTTTATTTTTTTACGTGCCTTACAGGTAACTCTGATTGCACTTAAAAGGGACAAAGTTGTGTGATTTTCATGTACTATTTTATAAATGTGTGTTCTGTGTGTAGAAAAGACATTAACACGTATAGTGTTTGCAACTTGGTGTTCTTTTTCTGTAGAAAATTACATTCTAGATTTATAGTTTCTGTTCAGCCTCATGTCCACCCTTGGGCAAAATGGGAACATGCAAAATCTATTTTCTCTGCTTTCTTTCTGTTTTGTTCTGACATTTTGCTGTTTCAAGTCATCTCTAAATATATGTGTAGACATTTGTTGTTTTTGCTTTTGTTAATCCTGTTTTGGTAAGCAAAGCTAGAGTTAGTCTTAAGAAATAAGCCATATCATTGTTCATATTTCTTTATTTTCTATTTATTAGCTCCTAAAAGAAAAAAAAAAAATATTTTAAATTTTTTTTTGTTCCTCATAAATTTTTCATTCTGCTCTATCTTTTAGATTTTTATTCTGTTTCACAAGTTTACGTTTACATATTTGTTGCTTGACTTATTTTCTGCTGTAGTTCTAGCTTCCTACAACTACAGAAAGTTGTAGGAACTACAACTTGTAGTTGTAAAGCTTCCTTCTTTATTAAAAGTAGACCTAAAAACATATCTGTGCCTCAGTTTTGTTGTTTTTAACACCCAACACCTTTGACAACAGACATGTATAAAGGTACAGCTATAGCTGATCAAGTATGAAGTAGGTGAACAGTCTAAATATTAAAGTCACTCAGTTGTGCAACTATCAGTCGCACAACTGAGTGACTGATAGTCATGAGAGGAAGCCATCACAAAGTCGATGTCATGGTTAGATGAAATATGTTTTCCTCTGAATGTTGTGCAGATATGGCGGATATGGGCCGTGTGTTGACAGAAAAATGAAAAATAGGGAGTGTTACAAGGTTATGCTAGGAAAGAATGTTTATTTATCAGTTCTGGCAGTGGTTGCGTCTGTTAACTTTATTTATACTGCTTGCCAAAATTAATGTTTTATTTCAGCTTCTTTTTAATTTCATGTGTCGTTTCAACCAGCAACCTAAAAAAACAAACCCATTGTCTTTGTTGATTGAACAGAACTTTCATCAACTCTTTATATTCTAATACTGCTACTTTACTCAATTTCATACCTGTGGAAAAATAATAATTGACGGGTACAGTTTGAAGGACAGTTACTTTTTGTTTCAATAATATCCATTGAACTCTCTTAATATCCGCTACGGTAACACATTACGTCTTTCAACAGAAATGCCTGCTCGTTTCCTTGTCGTTTCCAAGGAAATAATACATAATACACACTCTGTATTGTGTTAAATGAGGTCTCATCAGCACATGTGGGAACTTGGCACATTATACTATTTTTCATAAGCTGGATTTTTGTGCTGTTAAAATGGTTCCTTCTTTTACACTCCACATTGATTTGCGAAAGCATTCACCACCTTTGAACATTTTAGGTCAGCCTTTAATGTGTTTTGGGGGGGATTTATGTGACAGATCAACACAAAGTAGTGCACAAATATGAAGCAGGAAAAAAATGCTGCGTTGTTTAGTTATAAATGAAAATCTTAAACCCACCTCTGGTCCTGTGTCTACATCTGCTTTGCACACTAACAGTTTGGGTGTTTTGTCTTCAATAAGTACATTATTTGAGGGATAAACCCCAACAATACGCTTATCATTTGACTGGATATAACGTCTGTCCAGTCAACGATAAACTGATTTATTTGACTGGCCTGTAGGACGGAAATGTTGCTGCAGGACATTGGCGTCTTCCATTCTCCAGTCTGGCAAGAGTTGTTATTACACCAAGGTTACAGAGTGTGCTGCGTTTCAGTACTGTACGTTTTTTGAAGTCCCACGATATGTACCAAGCTTAAAGGATGATGTGAAGTGGTAATTTCCTTCCCCAAATTGGAGTAGAAAAATTTCAGTTTCGTTCCATCTGACCGGAGCATCTTCTTCCACATGTTTGCCCTGATATGCATGCTATTGTTCTTGGTCTTCATTATTCTGTAATGCTCTCAGACAAACCTCTGACTGATTCATGGGAATTAGTCACACTCTGGGGAACCTCTGTTTCAGAGTAAGTGGAGCTTAATTTAAATGCACATCAAATTGAAAAACATCTATCTTTTTTTGTTGGTCTATCACATAAAATAAAAATGCAACTAAAATATATTACGTTTTTGTTAACGCTTTATGGAGGCTTCAGACTGGCGCAGTGATACAACCTTTGTATTGTTGCAAGAAAGTCCTAGGTTTGAATCCCATTTTGGGGTCTTTCTGCATGGAGTTCTGGATCCCTTTGTGATGGACTCACAACCTGACCAAGATGTACCTCTTCTCGCCCGATGACCAAATAGGGGTGTGACAAAATGTTGAGTAATTCAAAGTTGGGCACTACCTTTGAATCACACTGTAGTTTTAGTTAAATCCAAAAATACTCAGTGGTCATGGTTTATATCAAAACTCTTTTGACCAGGAAGAAAAGAGAAGCTGTGTAATGTAAAGTTCAAAAGTGCAGTGAATTTAAAAATGTGTAGAAAGCCAGCGATGACTGAGAAAGCCACAGAGCAAACTGTGTGGAAAACTGAAGCCTGTTCTGTTTAACCTGGGAAAAACAAATATTGCCTCTGTCATGTTTCCTAGGCAGAGACTCATAACTGCCACCATAAAGGGGACATTCAAGAGGAGAACGTAAATTTAGAACATCATGTCCCTTGTAAATAATCTTCTGTTGAAAGCAGTGTAAACAGCAGCAACATCAAGGTTTGTTAAGGTAAGCTTGGTGGCGCTGAATTTCCAAATGGTTTTCATAAATTTCTTCTTGCTTTTGCTGCTGTAAAAAGAGGAACAAAACAGAAGTCAGATGATTTTCATAAGTTCTTTTCAGAACAACTTTCTGCGTTCAAGAAAAACTTACTTTCTCTTTTACAAATGCTTTAATCAGACAATGGTAACCTAAGTAGTTCATCTGTAATCTATTTCAGATTATATTTATTTTGGTAAAAAAAAAAACAAAGCAATCCACAACAACTTGGTCTTCTATAATAGGAAGCATCCAGACCTAATAACGCATTGACACAACTGCATTTAGTGTCACTGCACATGAATTTCTTTTCAGAATTGTTTCAGTTCAGTCAACAAGTGAGCTGGATATTCTCCTAATGGATTTTTGGCTAGAAGTCAAAATCCTTGTTTTCATCAATTATGGATGATGAAGCAGCAAAAAGGTACAGATCTCCACATTTCAACCACTGTGCTCAAGTGTCAGCATGCTGTTCTCTCTTTGAAATGTTTGCTAGTATTACACCAGTTATAGCAGGTTGCACATCTTCCAAAATGTTCTACATTGCTCTTGTCAGTCAACTGAATAATTTCCCCAAAATTGTAATTGTCATCAAGATGCTTTCAGGCTAATCTGAGAGGAATCTTTGTAGTCTTTGTACTTTTCTTGCCAACAGTGGTTTCAGATGGGCCAGGGAGGCCAGCAGTGCTGGAGCTGTTTCTGTAATCTCCTGAATGAGTCGGTGTTTAATTAATTATAGTAGACTGCTCATTCCCGAGAAGATTCAAAGGTCCGATCTTTATGCAAACCTAATACAAACTAATCATTAGGTTTGCATAAACCTAACGAGTGAGAAACAGAGTCTTTGTTTCTCATCCGTTCTTAAATCTCTTTTGGTGGGGGCAGGATGCCATGCTATTTAAAAGCTTTTAGCCTACTTCCTGTTGTCAGACAGGTTTTATTTAAAGGACTTCTAGATTCTACAGCTCAGTCAGTAATCAGATATGGGTGTGGAAAGCGAAATATGCTCAATAGTAATTTCATAATTTAACAAGAAAGGCTGTAGTATTTTAACAAGGCCAGCTTGGTGAGGAGCACATCTTTGCACTTATAGATAAAATCATCATTTGAAATCTACATTTTGCATTTACTCCAGTTAACCTTGTCTGATAGGACTTGTTTGATGACCTAAAATGATTAAGAATGGAAGAAATCTGCCCTTAAAATCTCTCAGTGTCTGCTATAAAATCCATGTTATTGCAATGTATTTTAAGCACTCAGCTTGCTATTTTCCTCTTTTTCTCTAAGTAAAGATTTGCTTATTGACTGAAAAACATATTATCCTTCTATAATACAAATATTGTTTTCCTTTTGCAAACTTACAAAAAAAAGTATTCGGGAGGTTGAGGTTTCACAGGAATTGTACAAAGTGACACCATCTTCCTTTAGTCACTGTTTCTCCTAAATTACATGAAGTATTGAGCAAACTATGTGCTTGACACTTTGGTTCCTAAAAGCGAATAAAACATTACCAATAAATTCTAAGGTCATATTTACCCGTATTTCTGAAGGAAATCTGTTCCTGTGAACGAGATAGAAATTTAGTTTCGACCCAGGAAGGCCTTGTTGTCATGATCAAAACTCCAACAGTAAGAACTTACTTTTTTCTTTGTTTCAGAATGACCAAAGCAGATATTAATATTAGGAAACATACAGAAGGGACAGCAACTGTGACGATAATAATCAGTATGTTGGTGGAGCTTTTTTCTTCTGTGAATGAAAAACAGAGGGGGCAGCAATTAATTTTAGTTTCCCTTTGGTTTACGTCATTATAAAACATTTATAATGACAAATATTTATAGATGTTGAGCTCACACCCTGTGGTTTCTTAAAAAAACATTTCTAATTATGTCTTTGTGAGACAGTCCTATACTCATCGTGCATATTGAAAAAAGATTATCCTGTAAGGTTTTGGTGAGGAAAGAACCAAACACCAGAATGAAAAAACACCTTTAAACATAGTTTAACTGTTTAACAACTTTAATTAGTCATGCACTTTAATATCTGTTCTTTCCTGTTCCTGATTGTAATGGGTGATTAAAAAAGATTTTACTGACCTGTAATTATAAGCTCCCAGAACTCATAAAAAAATCCTGAAGTTGCAGACGTCGTGCAAGTGTAGTTTCCTTCGTGTGACTTATTGGCATCTTCTATGACGAGTGCATATCTCTCACTTTGTAAATCAGACATCTCTATGTTAAGGCGGTCACTTTCATTGAACCTAAGTTTATTTTTTGGACTTCTGAAGGAGATAAGATCCTTTCCATTAAATGTCCAAGTGGCCATGGTTATGTTTGTGTCTAAGTCAGTACAGTTCAGGGTTACTCTGCTGCCTGCTGCCTGTGTGATTGTTTTGGCTTCTGTGTAAAAGAAGAGGAAAGAAAAGGACGTCATTAGGCGAGCACTGACTCAGAAATAATACTGATAAAAAAGGAAAACAAATCTAAAACCACAAACGAGAAGCTGTGTTGAACAAACAACACTAAAGAGGTGATGAAAACGTACCAACACATTATCACCAAAACTTTATCAGATAACTGAGATAACAGCTCTGACTACGTAAGGTGGACCATGACCACAGTGAACATACCATAGCTAATAATAAGAGCAATCAGAGTAACATCAGAGTGAAAAAAATTAAAAAGTAGCCGTCACTTTTTCTCCATCTTGCTGGTGCATCAAAAAGCGTAGAAATGAATCTCATTTTGTGAAACATCACATCTTGAACCGTACTCGGAGTCTGCGAGTTAGGATGCCTCCTGCATCTGTGAAGGTGAAGAGTTTGTTGTTCTTGTATATATTACTATGTGTTACTGTTTCTTTTTTCATTTTTCTATAACAATCACTTGATCAAACCTGGGTCAAATATTAAATGTTTAGCTAACCCTCTCCAAAGTAAATGAAGTCTAAAAATGAAAGCGTTTGGAGCTACCTTTGATTAATGATCATTTGAACATTGGTTTGTTAGTGAAGACACTGGTTTGCTCCTTTTAACAAGGTTGGACATGCAGAGACTGCCACTGATCTCTCATCACATGAATTCCCAGGAATTTCATGAACTACATGTTCACTCTTGATATATTTGAGATCAGGGATTTGTGATAGTTTCATCAAAACATTAACATTGTTGTCCTTAAATCACTCTGTAACCACTTTGGCCTTCTACTCAGGGTCATTGTCCATTAGAAAGAGCCACTTACACTTCAGCTTTAGACTCTTAGTCCTCACTTTTCCTCCAAAAATAATCACAGTACCACAACATCTGACCGCAGGACATATCTCTTATAATGATTGACTCCATATTTCTGATTAATGACTCCGTCATGACATGTTCATCTCTGGGACACAGAACCTCCTTCATGATGGTTGCGCATTTCCATCATGTCTGAAAACATGAACACGGCACATTTAGGAATCTTTAAAGTTTTCTCAAAGATTAACCCGACTTTTCAAACTCCTCATTTCTCTTCCTGACATCTTGGCTGACTTTATTTTACTTTCACATTATGTCAGACAACAAAATAGTGTGTTGGCGGTGTCAGTCAACCTGCCACCTACTTCTTGATTAATGAAAAATGAAACAGAAATGTCCTGACAGAATATAAACCACAACAGAAGATTGATGTGCGAAGAAGGCAGGAGAAACCACAGTCACAACAGAACAAAAATGTGGAATCGATAGTCAATCACAGAAGTAGGAAAAAGAAGCAAAAGTACGGTAAAACAAATCAGTTCAAACAAAACAACAATCGGATACATAAAACGAAAGATGTTATGATTGTCAAACATTTTACCATTTAAATATTTAGTTTCCAAGGAGCCTGACTCTCTTTTAATAATTTAGTCATCTTGATTAATATTTGCTTTTTCCAAATACCTTTTAGTTTTCTAAAAGGTATTTAGAAAACTTTTTATTTGTGCATTTTTAAAATTTTAGATTATTGTTTAAGTGGTTTTACTCAAGTATAATTGATTGAGGCATAATACGTCTCCTTAAGTCAAGGGATGATCCAGCACTTTGCTAATATCTATCAATATTAACAATGACTTAACAGGAAACAGATTTTGAATTGGATCCTCAGCCACTTTGTTACCAGCCAAATGGTATATCTTAACCAAAGCCAAAAGATCAAACCAAACCCATCTGGACCCATTAAACAAAGGTTTGGCGCCAACAATGTCCCTCTGAAAGAGCTAAGCTTATGTTGACATAGAGACAATCAACTGAGGGACGATGAATCTCAGTGATTCTCAAAATAAACTAGAGTCTAAAGAAAAACTTGATGGACTTCTGAAAACTATCAACTGAGACCAGTTTACTGAATTACAAGAAAGTCAGGCTTCTTGTTAACACAACATGAAGAAACTAATAATGGTTTAAAAGTTTTAAACTGAATTGCGCATATAATCAACTTTCATGATCTACTCAAAAGGAAGTTGTACCTGCTGGCCAGAGAATCCAGAAGATGCAACATATCAACGAACAGTTGATGCAGCAATATCTTAAGAAATTCACCATCCCACCTAAAAACAAAGCTCATTTAACTGCATCATGGGATTCACACTAGAGCTTATTTCTAATGAGTCTTTTTATGAAAAATCTGGGTTTAGATAAGCAGTAGTGATCTATCAAGATCACTTAAAACACCTTTTATTTACTTTTAAAGCATAGAAGAGTTTACACACTCAAATCGTTGCATGTAATTAAGGTAAACAATTATGTTTAAACTTAAAAATTATTTTACAGAGGAACATCCTGTCTAGCCATCAAACAACAAGCTGTATTGTTCTTTTTCTTACCTGTTTAGGGTGCAGCAGCTCTCTAATTTCCTCTTTATCTGTTAGCTCTGCTTTCTTAGAAATGCAACAAATAGAGAAGTTTCTTGCTCTATATTTTAGTATACAAACTGTTGTTTCTTGCACCACCAGCATCTGATATAGCTACCACTTCTTCAGCTTACACTTGATTAGAACCCCACACACATTCAAAAAAAGAAAAATTGCTTTCCACACAGGAAGTGAGCTGTGGTGTCTGTCATGGTAGGAGGGTGTGAGTAATATGCTTTTTTCAGATTTCAGGTTAGGCTGTCAGGGGAAGGGTGAAGGTTTTTAGCCTTCTGGGGGCCATCTTTTTCCACCTCAGTCTATGTTTGTTTTGTTGTTTTTTCAAGCTCTGTGCAGTACAACTTATTCCATGCAACCTTCATAAGAGTAAAGAACAAGGTTCACTTTTATTTTCTTCTTCCTCTTTGCATGCATTCTGAAAAAAATGCATTCCTAAATAAGTCAACATAAAATGACCTCCTGACACGGTTATGCTTTAACATGGAAATGAGACAAGCTGATTTGTGGGAACGTTCTTATGTTTATTGTTATTTTGATCTAACAATGAAAATGCAAGCTTGTCTCTTGAACTCATCCCTCACATGACGAAAGTCGACTGATTTTCAGTGATGCATGTTTCAGTGCAAGGTTAGTATTTTCCCGTTCCGGTTCAGGAAGGTTTCATTCAAAAGGTGTGGGAAACCAGTCAAACGCAGAAGATTGATAGCAGGAAGAAGTATGAACAAATACAACTGATTTGCATTACACAATAAGACATTATTATGTTCTGTCAAGCTATTTCTGTTTGTCAAAATGGCCAGACATTTGTTGTTTTTTGGGGGTTTTTTTGTAAAGATTTAACTGAAGTATACTTGGCAGGAAGCGATTGCTCAACTTAGTGTTTCAACGGAAAAATTATTCAAATGATCTGTCTATTCTTAGCTTATCAGAAAGACAAAAACAGTACAGCTCTTCTGCTTTTGCGTGCCTGTTTGTTGAAGGCTGAGCCACCTTGGCTTTAATTGGTCTCTTACACAACCGTAATGTTTCTACAGTACTGTAAAATAAATATTAGGAAATAAAAAACTGTACAGGTTTTTTAGGAGTTTCTAAACATTGCAAAATGCTACCAAAGACCCCCTTCACATCTAAGAATAAAGACTTCATCACAGAAAAAAAAGTGAGCCAAGATGTGGGTGGTCTCCCACAGTACATCAACAAGGAAGTGCACGCCTCTATTTCTGTAGTGGCAGCATTTCTGTCTACTGTGTGTGATGTTAGTGAAGCCTGGAAGCAGCTCTGAGCTTAGCCACACCTGTCAGCACTGGTCAAGATGTATGATTACAGAAACTTAGGTTCTTTCCGCTTTGTGAGCAGTAATGTGCTGTGCTCACTGTGGGATTGCTGAGAAACTCAGGGTGGTTTGTGGTTTTTCAGGAGGCCGTTGAAATGTGCAATCAGTTTTGCAGTTTGTATCTTTTATAATAGACATAGCCCAAACAAACAGCTTCAGAACCTTGCTGTAATCACCTCAGTGGTAATTGGTAAATGACCTGTTCTTGCATACCACTTTTTCAAGTCCAGATGACCTCAAAGTACGTCACATTACATTCATGCACACACTCACACATGGTGGCAAGCCCTGAGAGAGCCTGACTGAGTGGAAACTCCCATGCACTGTATCTGCCAACCGGCCTTCTGACCTTCTGAGAAGGTCAGAAGGCCCTCCACATACTGGTGGAGGATCATTCCCAAGGGCTCAACAACTGAGACAGTGGAGCAAGTTTTTGAATTGGCAAGCCCCTGATTACGAAACGAAGTACCACAGTCTTTCCAATGAAAAAAAAAAAAAACTTTGGTATTTGTGCTTGAGTGTCACAATAGAACCATTGAAAATAGTTGGAACCCCTTACATTGACAATAAAACATACTTCCCTAGCTCTGTCTAATGTTTTGTGAAATAAGCCATTCTACCTGATTAAAATATGCTCATACTGTGGTTTCCATGGTTAATTAACCATGGAAACCACAGTATGAGCATATTTTAATCACTACACCCATAAAGTGAATGCTGCCATCCAGGTGTTTAATTGCTGACTGCAGGGCCTTTGTTGCACATCTTCCTCATCCCATTTCATGTTTGATTACTGTCAAATGTCAATTATATAAGTGTTTTCTCCTTCATTTGTAAGGCTGAACTTGATTGTGGAGGTGTAAAACTTCAATTACACCAAGAAATACCACACAGTGGAAGAAAAAAATGTATGAGGCTGAGAGCATTAGCTCAGGATTATCAGTAGAGCAGCATGTGACATGTGTGCCTAGTAATAAGGTCACAGCACAGTCATGCAGAGAAATAAAGCTTCCCAAATGATTTCAAAGCTCATGGTGAGCAAACCCACGACATAAAAGGGGGTCTATATAACTTTTGGAGGATTGTTTTAGTCAGACTTACAGCCAGCCAAACAACATATCTGTTTGAATGAAGCCAAATAGTGCAAGCCAAGGAAGGTTGATTTAAAAAAGAAAAAGAAAGAAAGAGTAATGCCACATGACAGCCTAGTAATTACATGAGTGATTCACTGGTTGATCGAAGAGAAATTAAGGCTTTTTCTTTTTTAGGTGCTCAGAAGAACTCAGTAAATGTGAGGGAAGAAAACTTCCTCTGAACACCACATCCAAGAATAGTCAGAGAGAGATCAGGGTTCATGTTGGGAAGTCGTTTAACCCACATGCAGAATCATACAAAGATCGCAGGATGAAAGTAATATGTTCATATACATCATGCACAAGAGGAGAGAAAGGGTGTGAGTTTTAATATGTAAAAAAATGTTTTTATAAATGTTACCCACTGCAGATCTAAGGCTTGCTAAAACTATCTGAGCCCATACATCATGACATCCAATGATAAAGAATTTTCAAAGTACACTGTGGGCTGAATTTTTAGTGGATATGACCCCTGCTCTGCCCCCATGTGGAAATGGAGCAAATCTCCGACAAACAAGTGTTATAATGGCATAGGTAGTGAAACTCAATGCGTTACCTGAGACATCTGAATGATCTTTACACTGATGCAAAGACGACAGGCAGAAATATTCTCCAGCAAGTTCTACATCAGTTCTGTAAGGTTATTTGTGGGAAACAATGAAGATATCAACGTTAAAGCCCAAGTCGTTCGCAGCCAGATGGGCACAAAGTCTCATTGAGTATGAGTGTGAAAGCTGTGTTAGACGCATTTTGCACATACAAAATAGACTCGTAATGACTTAAACGATGCCAGTTTGAAAAAATCTGCCTTCAGAAAAATGTTTAAAAATAAACAGTACAAAAATGTGCTTAACTTTAAATACCACAGTTACTGCAACGTTTTTATGCACACATAAAATCAGGGATAACTGTGTTCACTTATTTGACTATCAATAAGTGTTGTCATGATAAAAGATGGGATGTTTACTACCAGTTACCTTCGTACAGATGAGTGTGGTAGTTGCCATCAATCACAGTTTCATTCAGCTGGACATGAGGTCGGCTGCAGGCCTTAATCCATCTCTTGTGTTACTCCAGTCTCAGTTTGGGTTTTGGATCTATAATAAGATACCATTTGGCCTCTACATGCTCTGTTACCCAGCTGCCCTTATCCTGACAGATGCATAACGGCTGTCGGGATTCAATGTTTCCCACTAACAACAATGGATCATGACTTCCTATTATTGTCCATGAAATCTCTATGACCGCAGTGCGTTAGCATTGTTTGCAGAGGTCCAGATAAGGGGCAGGTAACTGAGGACAAATTTACACCGTTGGGTAGAGTTGTGGAAAAAAACTAGTTTACCAAGCACTGTCAGGTGAACTCACTCAATCAGGTTTATTCATATATTGTGCACAATACTGTACAGAGGGCTTGTAGGACAATCAGTAATGAAGTAGGTCTGGATGAAAAGCTCTGCCAGGCAGAGACAACACATGAGTTTTATACCAAGGATAAGGAATTCAAAACGAGGGTCGAGACAGTCTGGTTCTGATGCAGCTGTAGAAAACAACTTCCAGCCTTCTACATGTAACCCAAATAGTTCTTTTGGTGAGAGTTCACAACCACTTCATATAACATGATCACCAGATGTTAAACTGTAGTAATTTTGCACCACAGCAGTCATTTGATGACAAACCCCCAGGAATGATTGACAGGTGGATGTCAATTATCTTCTTGGCAGTAAGTGTAATTTGCTGGTCTTTCTTCCTGTCACCTGAATGTTACAAAAGTTGTACTTCATGACTCTATGTTAAGACTACTCTGTTTTTTATGTTTGCTTGTTTTTGTTTTGTTTTTCATAATGTATAATGTAATCTATTGTTAACCTCGAAGACAATGTTGCTTTGTGCATTTGGTCTCCTCTTTCAGCTTTCTCTCAGCTTTACCTAGTTTTTCCCAGTCTGTTATCAGCTACTATCTGTTGAAACAGGTGCTAGATAGTGTCCCGGGAGATAGTGTCTCCCCAGGCTATCTCAGAAGCCTGCCCAGCAGCTGCTTTATTTCTGTTTACACTCAAATATTTAAAGAGTTTGCCTCATTTTCCCACCAATAAAGAATCATGGTTAATGCATATGCCTGTTACAGGCAGTTACTGTAAACAAACAGGAATACATGCATGTGCCGATCTTTGACATGAAGTTCACTTACTAAAAATAAAGCTTCAGACTGCATTGTAAAGTTAGGTTGCCAGGCCAGCAGACACTCTCTTCTGGTATCCAAATAATACATGGCCCCATTATAAACAAGTCGTACACCTCTCCTGCATTTTCTATGGTAAATTCTGTGTTTTTGCTACAGAGTAAAGGTTTCCTTCTTACAGATCTCCCTTGAAAGTTAACGTTGTGAAACCTTTTTCTAATTATCCAGGATGCACTCTTAACAGTAGCAGGTAGTCTTGTGACCTGCTCTTTGATTATTGTGTTGGCAGTTGTGTTAAATGTTGAGAAATTACAAAACCTTTTTGCTCCTTTGATCCCAGCATGATGTGTGTGTCTGGGCATGTGTGTGGGCGTGTGCGTGTGTGGGCGTGTAAGCCCACACACATGGGCTTACACGCGTGTGTGGGCGTGCGCACGAGTGTGTGTGCACACCAGATGTGATTTTTGCTGTGTGAAGTGGAATTCAATGTGTGTAGTTCCTCAGCAGTAATTATTATTATTTTTTTTACTGTACACAGAAAATTTTAAGAACTTCCCAAAGTTTATAACTGTCAAATTATGTTAAAATCTGCTTGTCCAAACAAGTCAAAGAAAGGCATATAATTATCACGAGACATGCAAACATCAGGATACCTTCTTGGTGACTGATAGTCCAGGTAAAGGGTCTGTTATGGAAAAAAGCCCAGAGCAGTTATTTAAGTCCCAGTCCATCAAAAGTTTCGATTTTGAACTTAACGTTTGACATCTGCAGTGTTTTTACTGTAAAAACACAGCAAATTTATTATTATTAGCAGTAATCAGGAATAATGTCAATGCCACAGTTCTCAAATCTTTTGTACAAGTAAGGTGGTGGCCCTTTGTGGCTGTAGTTATTCCTTACCTTTGCTGTGTCCCTGTATCTCTTAGATTGGAAGTTAGATCTAGGAATAGTATTTAACCATATTACATTTGCGAATTTGAACACCAGCAGGACTTGGTCATGGATAAAGATTAAAGAGCAGGCTAACTGCTAGTGGCAATACAAGCTAGCAGCTGCATTTGTGACCTTATGTGGATTGGGGGGATTTGGGAGTGGCGCTTGAAGAATGGCAGTTGCTCATATCAGAAACCAGCGCTGTGTCGGGATCCAAAACAGAAGTCCTGTCTGTTTTGTGGGTGCAACACATGGGAAATGCAACTGCAGCAGATTGATCCCAGCTTTACTTGTGATACTTTTCTTTGTTTGGACTTCTTTGAGTTTGCTCTTCCAAAACAACGGTTTCCAAATATACCCAGCAGAAGGATCTTGTATATAGGATGTTTCATGGAGTGGTACTTAGAAATGATTATTTGTAAATACACATGGATATTTTTCAACATAGATTCCACCATATGCATGCATATGCATTAGAAAATATCTTATCAACCAGTTTCCCACAGATAGCCAAACCGGTTAAGCAGTTTGATAAGAAGTTTCTTTGACAAAATGCTTAGCTGAAGAAAACCTTCAGAGTACTGCTGACTCAACTTCCAACTCAATGTTTTATCTTCATTTCCCCTCAGATTTGTTAGCTGTAACATCTCAAGCATATTTCTCAAAGTGACAGAATATGAAAATAATGAAATAAACCTAAACACAGACATATTTAATCTAAATTCTGAGCATCTTATCGTCAAGCAGTTCAGCCTGGTGTTCAGTTATCAAGCCTGTTTATTAACTCATTCTTTGCAAGCTCTAACTTCTTTTGCCTTTGAATAAATAAAGTCATTTGAAACACTGTTGTATTCTTTAAAAACATACTGTGAACACATATATCTCCAGAATTAACATAAAATTTCAGATTTATGCGACTTGTCAAGATTCTGTTGACAAGAATAACTTTTGCCTTATTCAAAGGCAAAAGTTTCTTTTGCCTTTGAATAAATAAAGTCATTTGAAACACTGTTGTATTCTTTAAAAACATACTGTGAACACATATATCTCCAGAATTAACATAAAATTTCAGATTTATGCGACTTGTCAAGATTCTGTTTTTAAAACATGGAGTCTTGCTGTATTTCTGTAGCAAATGAATTATGATATTGTGGTAATGTGGCCTCGGTTTTCCTTTTTTTGGGTTGAATTTATGTTTCTTATATTGTTGTTTTTGATTGCATG